>KQ954496.1:0-177415 GCA_001541205.1 Rhodotorula sp. JG-1b | reverse complement strand
GGGGCGGAAGTCGAGGCGTTCGTTTCCGGTTCGCCGACCGCTTTCTGCTCTTCTCACTGGGCTCCCCGTTTCGCACCTCGGCGGCCCGGCAGCCCACTCTGCGCGCCCAACACACTCTTTACACCTGTTTGCAAATGAGAAACTGACCAAGACTCGGACTCGGATTTCGACACGCGCAGGTCATGAAGGCCGTCGCCGGTTCGCTCAAGCTGTACCTGGCCCAGTACCGTGACGTTGCCGCGTTCGCCCAGTTCGGTTCGGACCTCGACGCTTCGACCCGCTTCCTCTTGAACCGCGGAAGTCGTCTCACTGAGCTCCTCAAGCAGGGCCAGGCAAGTCTTGGCTGATTTTGTCGTCGTTGCGACCTTGCCAGGTTCGACCTCCTCGCTGACCGCCCTTCGCTTTGCCTTTCCCCCCGACAACAGTACCAGCCTCTTGCGATTGAAGTCCGTACGTCGGAGAGCCAGCTCTCTGACCTCCGAGCCCGGCCGGCGAAACCCGAGCTTCCCCCCTTGGCCCTCCTTTGCTGACCCTTTTTTACCTCTCCCCCTCATTGCTCTCTTTTCTCCTCGCCTCGTACCGCGAATGTCGTTTTCGTCGACGCTCTTTTCCTCCTGCATAGTGCACATCAGAATCTTTGCTACGGCTCGCAAGGGCATGCTAGTGCGCGGTCCTCTTCGGCGGCAACTCCGAGGAGAGCGAAAGAGACGTTGTATTAAACTCTGCGACTCCAGGGGCTGATGCTTCCCTGACTCTATGAGAGTTCACTGCGAGTTCTCTGGACGCGAGCCTCGTGCATTGCGACACCTCGAGGTCGAGGCGGGCTTCAATCCTGAGAGTACGTCCTCCGCTAGCTCCCCTCTTCCCTCTCACGCCGAACGGTTCTTCCACCTGAGCCACTCACTTAGAGCGGCTCTACCTCCCAGGACTGACATGCCTGGCCCCGGTTTCGGCCCGTGCGAGGTGTGCGGCGTGGAGACGAACAAACGCTGTTCAGCTTGCGTCCAGGTTGGCATCGAGCTCTTCTTCTGCTCGAGTGAACATCAGAAGCTCGTAGGTTGGGAGAGTAGACCTCTCTGGGCCCGAGCAGCGACCGGCCTGACTGACACTGCGAGCTTACACGCTGCAGGTCTGGAAAGCTCACAAGATCTCGTGCGGACACGGCACGTCGACCAGCCACAAGCCCTTCGCGGTACCACCATTGAGTAAAGAGGAACTCGAGAGCGTCGAAAAGCGCTACACGACGCCTTTCATCACTCCGCACGGGACAACAACCTTGCAGAAAGACTTGACCTCTCTGTCCGGTTTGCCTCCATTTGTACGTCGACCGCGTTCTACAGGGGCGATCGCGAGTCTCCCGGCCTCTGACCCGCCTCTAATTGCATCCACAGTTTCATCTCGGGTTTCTCGAAGGCCCCGTCGAGGGTGAACCGATCCGCGCTGGAAAGCCTGGATCGTGGCCGCCTGCCGCGCATCTGACCAGACACTGATGCTGCGCAACTCCGAATCGAACGCGCCGGACAGCAGGTCCGAGGTGCTCAACACCTACAGTGTTTTCATTTGTCTCGTGTATCGCTGCCTGATGGTGGCCGACCTGTTGCCGCACGACCCGACGACGATTCCCGGACACACCTTGCTTACCCACAAGCTCTTGATCCTCAGCAAGCTCCTCGAGCTCGACACAACTCTCGAACCTGAACACTGCCGCAACTACAGGACGGTGAGGGCTGGCGTGCAAGGGTGGATCAAGAACGGCATGTTGAGCGAGGACCCGCACTTCAAGGCGGCGTTCCGCCACCTCGAATTGCTCAAGCGCGAGGACGAGTACTAGGGCGGGGGCGATTGCGGATTCGCCTGGCAGCATCTTTGAGTGAGACGGTGTGTCGTAGCCTTCTATCGCTTGTTGAAGTTCAGTCGACATCATGGTTCTTTCTTTCCGGCGGCGCGATCGGGCGATCGTCTGTCCACCGTTCGGCGCAGGTTGCGTCTGTATATATATCAATCGCTGTCTCTCACTGTGTATTGGGTCGGGCTTTTTGCGATCGGAGCTGTGGGTGACAGCGGCGGCAGCGGAACTTGGGAAGGTCAACTTGGCCAGAAACTTACGTTGCGCGCCGTACTGTACCGCTCGAAGCCTGAAAGTATACACTCGCCCTCAGCCAAGCTGTAGACCCTTACGAGGACACAGAAGTACTCTTGTTGTGGCGCCGTCGCTTTAGGTGAAGCCAAGGAATCCCTGTGTCAGGTTCGCGAAACATTTCAAGCCTTACAAACGGCATCACAAGCTGGCAAGCAAGCGCTACACACTCCATGTCGTGCCGCTACCTCACCGGTGGGTCGATCCAGCGGCGCTGCATGTTAAAGAGAGTGTCGAGAGTCATGGTCCTCTGATCGAGCATGCGGCTGAACGTGGAGCGAGCCGCCGTCAAGCGTTCGCGTGCAATTCCGAGGCCGGCTGCGGTCATACAGTCGCGCTCAAAGGCCGTACAGGCACCTGGACTCCTTTCGAGTGCCTTTGCGCGATTTTCGGCGACGTGGACCTGCTGGTGACCGCCATCAAGATGACGACTCGGTGCATAAAGGTCGAGTACCACGGCGCCGGGAAAGGAACGCCGACCACGATGTGCTCTGCAAAGGCCCTGGCGAGGTTGATCACGTCGCATTTTACGATGCTGAGGCCCGACGGTGACTGCAGCTTGCGGCACATCTCGAAGCCGCGAATGTCGTTGAGAGCGGCTTGAGATACGAACGGACTGAAAGGGTGCGGGTGCCCGTTGGTGAAGTGCAGGATGTGTTGCTGCATAGCCATGCACGATGGTTAAATCGGGTCTGAGTCGATCGCGCGGTCAAGCACCAACGCTCACCGGAACATGCGATTCCGTGCACGTGTTGCGCGTGACGTCCCACAGGTACTCGTTCAGATTCTGCATCTTGCCAAAGTACCGAATCTTGACGTGGCGGTTCGCGAGCGCTTCCTCGTATTCCTCGCGAGACAGCCACGGCCACGGCGCCGGATGCAACGATTTGCCGCAGACGCGCTTGTGAGCGTACCAGACCTGTGTGCGCCACCGCCGCCGAGTCGCGGCGAGTCAGCTCTTCTGTCGACCACGGTGCATACCCCGAGTACTCGCTCCGGAAAAGGAGCTCCAGTCCGGCGTGCTAGAAGACGAGGACGCACCTGCGCTTGGCACTCCTCGCCGCAGAAGAAGAGTTCGAGCTTCCCGCCCTTGTTGAAGCACTTACTGCAGCGCCTGGTCGCGTCGGCGCCGACACGCGCATCTGCGTCTTCTGCGGCGCCGAGGCCGCTCATGGCGAGAGCGTCGAGAGGGACGCGCGTTCGTGCGCGACGGAGGCTGAGAGATGAAGGCACGGGCAAGCTTCGGGCCCCCTCGGGGCGGACTGCTTGCGGGTAGTCTGTGCTCGTCGGACTGTCCTTGATCAGTACAGGGCACTGGAGCAGAGTCCGGTCCGGAAGCGAGATGTGGTGGAGGGAGGGAAGAAGCTGGCTGCGCCTCGCCGTAACAGCATGTAAGCGGGTCACGAGTAGGCTGTAGACAATACAGGTAGAATGACATACACCCCCTTACGAACTAGGCACCACATCTGCCCTTTTATCACGGCACACATATCGGAAGCAGAGGAAGGAAGAAAAGTGAGAGAATCATGCTAGTGAGCCTTCCTTGACGCGGCTGAGAAAGCTGGCGACGCGCGGGAGGTCCATCGCGGAAGGGTCACTGTTGGTCGCGGGGGCCGCAAGTATCATACAGTTAGCGCGGGCGCAGGGAAAGGCGGGAAGAAACGGACGCACGATTCGAGTGACCGGACGAGACCTTCGAGCATGTCGTCGACGTTCTCCTCCTCGACGCCGCAGCAGCCCGCCACGATCTTGCGCAACTTGCGCTCCTTCTCTGCGTTCCCGCCTTCGAGCTTCTCCAGCCTCTGCTGCATGAGCCCTTCGACGCGTTCGTACCACGCCTGCAACCGCAAGAGGTGGACGAGCGCTTCGCCCGAGACTTGGTCGCCGGTCGTTTCGGGCACGGCTGGATCGGCATCGAACTCGATCGAGATGCCGGGAGGGAGGTTGCTGAGGGTGCTGGCGGGGCCGCGGTACTTGAAACTCGGTCCGGCGAGCTGAGAGGCGGGAGAACCGTCGAGTTCTGTCCGCCCCGTCCAGTCGAAAGCGTCCTCGTCTTCGACGGCACGAGCCAAGTTATCGATACTCTGCTCGAGCTGGTCCGCTCGTGCCGCTTCCCGTCGCCAATGAGCGAGCGAAGCGCGCTTCTCTGCCAGTTCCCGGGCGAGCGCCTGGGCCTGAGCTTTTTTCGCGTCCAGCTCGGCCGTCTTGGTCGACAACTCGCTGGCAAAGGCACCCGAGAGCGACTCGAGCGTGCTCGACAGCGAGCGCAGGACATCCTGGGAAGCCTGAACCGGGGCAGATGCCTCGACCGCGGCGTCGGGCGTCTTGAGCGCGTTGAGCGTCTCCTCGGCGGCGTTGATGGTGAGCTCCTAGAACCGGGCATGAGATGGGGTCAGTCTCGAAGATCCAGGCAGACTTCAGTCCTGATGCTTCGAAGCATCTCACCGGATCGTCCAAGCCATAGTCGGTCGGTCGCAATCCGAGCTTGTTCGCAATGTGCTTGTCTGCCTCCACGTCGAGGAGTATCCGGACGAGCGCGCGGCTCCCGATCCGCGCAGCAATGTTGAGCGCCGTATCGCCGTGCAGATCCCGCGCGTCGATCAAGTCTCGGAACCGGCCGCTGTCGTGCGTCGCGACGTACTCGAGGATCGTCTCAAGGTAGTACCGCGCGCTCGCGGCTCGGCCGGCGACGCCCGCGACGAGCGCAATGTGATGCAGGACGGAGCGACCCATCTCGTCGACCGTGCGTAATGAGGGGCCGAGCACCTCGAGCAGGCGGAGGAACGAATCCTGGTCCGAATTGTTGGTGACGAGGACGGCGCGGATCAACGGCGTCTCGCCGACATTATTGCCGCGGTGCATGTCGGCTCCGTAGCTCACTAGAGCGCGCACGAGCGAGATCCGAGCGAGCGCCGAAGCCCAGTGCAGCGCCGTGTGCTTGTTCTCGTCGATCGGCACGTCCGGGTCGACTTGCAGATCGGGCGGAAAGACGCTGCCGAGGTCGACGACGGGGGGAGTAGCAGCTCCGTCATGGTCGTGGTGCGCGGGTTCCTCATCCATCGAAAAGATCGACTTGAGCGCAGACCGTTGCCGCTCGATGGCGGGCGAGTCCATCGCGGCTGTGTCATACGTCGAAGGGGTCGAGAACTTGAGTGTCGTTCGAAAGTTGCTCGGCGGGACGACGACCGCCTCGGGAACACCATTGACGAGTGACGAGGCCGCTGCATCCGACGCCGAGCCAAAGCCGTTGCTGCCGCCGCTCCCGCCGCTGGCCGAGAAGCCGTTCGTCAACTCCATCCGCGCCCGCTTGATATCGTCCTGGTCAAGTGCCTCGCCCGCTCGCTTGTAACCGGCCGTAGACATCGGTGGAGGCATCAAATGCGGGTCGTCGTGCCCCGAGCTAGACATCAGGCCTTGCTCGCGCGCCTGTTGCAAGATGGCGTTCGCGTCCTGCGGCATAATCTGCTGCTGCTGCTGGTGTTGGTGGTGAAGTTGCTGCTGCTGCTGTTGATGCTGGTGTGCGAGTTGTTGTTGTTGTTGTTGCTGCTGTTGCTGCTGCTGCTGTTGTTGTTGCTGCTGCTGGTGTGCGAATTGTTGCTGTTGTTGTTGGTGATGAGATTGCGAGCCGGACTGCATCGGCGGTGGCGGTGGCAGCTGACCGCCGAGCGCAGGCGCGTACGTTTCGACCAGATTTGACTGCGTCTGACCGTCGGCGAGCGCGACTGGCGGTGGAGGAGCGGTGTAATCGAAGAGGGGAGCCAGAAGATGCGAGACGCCGAACGCGTTGGCGAGTTCGACCGCCCGTTCGAACGGAATCCTAGGCGGGTGTGCTCCGAAGTTCAGCCGGCTATTACGATAGGGTCATTCTCACAAAGAGACTCACCAAGTACCCTGATACCGGCCGTACCCTCCCTGCACTTTCTCGTGCACGCCCTGCGCAATGTCCTTCTCCAGGATCTTTGTCCGCTTGCCCTTCTCGACTCCCGCCACCTTCAAGATCTGAGTCGCGTTCAACCAACTGTCCTGCCTTCGTCGCATGACCCCGATTCCTCGCACCATCATCTCGTACACCGGCACGGACGAGTAGACGGCCAGGCTGCGAGAGGCGCAATCGGTCAGCTCCTCTTGTCGGCAGCTGGCGGCCTTACCCGAGCTGGGTGACGCACTAGATATACGGGTTGCCCTGGACACTGCGGGGCAAACAGTCGAAGTCAGCGATGCATCCGGAGAGCGAAGAGACTCGACCTACTTTGGATTCGGGAAACTCATTCCCGGGTCATACTGCGACATCTCGCGCGAGCCTGTCGGCGCCGTTCAGAGTCTCGGGAGCTCTTTGAGATCAGATCCAGAAAGAACTGTTTGTGCAGGTACGCAGCCGTCAGCATCCGGTTCCTTTTCGGATCGAGCGAAGGGGATTTTGTGACAGACCCGGAGCGTCCAATTGTCCGCGCGGATTGCACCCGGTTGATAGACGGCCCCCAGTCGACTCGTCGGGAGCGGCGAATTGAGCTGGTGTTGCTTGGCGGGGGCGATCTAGAGTTGCCGGCGGTATGGATCGGAACTTTCGGACTGCAGATGTGACGAGCGGCGAGAGCGAGTCCGGTGTCAGCTCCCAGTCGCTCGGCAGCACCATTGCAGCCCTTCCCTAGACTCGTCGTCCGACTTGTCTCCGAGCACCACCGCGCACGCGGTTCGGTGGCTTCGCGCGCGTACGCGTGTCGGCGGGGTTTTTTCGAGGTTGTAGGCCACCCCTTCCCTGCACGCGCCCGGTGGATGAACGCGGTACGCACAGGTCAAACAAGCGCTCCGGAGTCTCTTTCGAGCGTGCACGTGCTCGCTGCGCGCCGTAGTGAGGCGGGGAGAGGCGGTTGGACGCGTCGAGCCAGGTCGGCGGCGAAAGCGCGATGAGATGGCTGGCGAAGAAAAGAAAGGGGGAACCACGTCCACGTCTCATCTCTATAGCACGCTGATAAGTTGTTGCACTCCCGACTACTGATCTTTTTTCGACTCGTCGTCCGCCGTGATCGCCGCGGCGGCGCCCCCTTCCTGCTCCTGCTGCAACAGCTGCTCCCTCCTCGCCTTTTCAAACTTGATTTCCGCATCCGCCGCCGCCTCGCGACGACCTTCCCGGACCGCGAGTCCGATCGAGACGCTCGCGGCGACTCCGACGAGCGGCGTCATGGCGATGAGGGCGAGCAGGATCTGCCACGAGACGCGCTCGATGGGCCGGACGCTGTGCGGCGACCTCGACGCCCAGACGAGGTACGTCAACGCCGAGACGGTCGTAAAAATGACGTCCCACGAGATGCTCGCTTGCGCCGGGTGGGAGGTCAAGACGGCCCATTGGGAGAGGTAGAACTCGGGGAGGCGTTCGAGGATAAAGTCGAGCGAGAGCGCCTTGCCCTGCGAGAAGAGCTGCATCGCGACGGGGATCTGGAACCGCATCGCGATGAACGCATAGTTGAGGTACAGCCGCGAGAGTCGAGGTCGTGTCGGCTTGTCTAGCCGGGCCACGGCCGGTACGAACGGAAGCAGGATGACCGCATGCATCGCGACCAGGTTGGGCAAGAAGCGCCAGTTCCCGACCGTCTGCGGGACGAACGTGGTACTCGCCGTCGCGATCAGGATCGCCGCGAGCGTGCCGTACGTCGTCTGCGCCTTGGTCTTGTGAACCGGAGCCAGAGTGCCGTTCGCGGCGTGCATCGCAGCGGCCGAGACGACCGCGGCAAAGAAGAGCGACTGAGCGACGCTGACCGCGACGAGTTGACCGAGAAGCATGAACGCCCACTGCCGCTTGACGCCAAACTTGTGGCCTGCATCGGGAACGGCAGGTGATCAGCATTCGCGACCGCGAAAGGATGTTGGCGGCGAGGACGGGCGCCAACCTTCCGTGGCCATGAGGAGGGTCAGAGGTCCGACGGTCCACTGGCACAGCTGTTGCGACCACCACCACCTCTCGGCGCCGTCGCACACGTATTCCCACGCCTCTTGGAACAGCGAGACGTCGGCAAGCCACTGCGCACTCGTGTAAAGCGCCGCCGGAGTCGCGTGTCGAGTTGCTGTGCCCGTCAAGTTCGAAAGCTGGTCAGCATGGTGCTGGGGGCTGGATAGAAGGAACACGACGAAAGACGAACCGGAATCCGTAAAGCTCTTTTGGAAGAACAAGAACATGTGGTACCACGTCAAGGCCAACCCGCCGACTGCCATGCTCAGGAAGGCGACCGTCGTCGGCGTCATCTTGCGCTTGAAGACGACGGGGAGCACTTTCGACAAGGTTGCGCCGATGGTGACGGCGTAGCCGGCAAGCGGGAGGTGCTGCACCGAGAGTGACATGTCGCTCGGGCGGGGGGTTGCTCGCTGCGGTAGTCGGAGTAGCATGAGTCAACCGAGACTCTGCTGCTCAAAATAGCCGTGTGTCCTTACTCGCCGGGGGATTGAGACGGACGCTGCAGAACGTGCCTGGGAGAAGGTCGAATCGGAGGTCGGTCCGAGTTACGCTGTGTAGCCTTGCTGCTCCTCGAGGCAAATTCCCAAGACGCTGGCTATGCAGCTGGTTAGTGAAGTCGGCAGAAGAGAGAACTCTACAGCAGCAAGAGATGGCTGCCATTTGAATTTCATCAGCTGGAGCCGATTTCGCGGCACGTGCGCCGAGTTCGTTCTGGAGTCCCGAAGCGGCAGCCTGGGCTGCAGGGCTCGGAGGGCGACGTTCGCTTTATAGCTCGCTTGGACAGCCCACCGTCAACTCACAGCGCACCATCTGCTCGTGGTCCGAGACCTCGCCTCGCACTTTCTCCTCGCCTTCTCCCGCGGCTTTTTCGAGCCCCTGCCGTCTTCGCTCTCCTCCCGTCGGGCCGTCCACACACGATGGAAGACATAGGCTGTCTAGTTTGTGGCTTGCCCGCCTCTCTGCGCTGCTCCCGCTGCGGCCAAGGTGGCAAGGATGGAACAGGGCGACCCATCGACATCCGGTTCTGCTCGACGGAGCATCAACAGCTCGTACGTACTCCCTGTCCTATCTGGGCAGACCGATATTGACTTCTGCTACCCCGATCCAGGCCTGGCCGGTCCACATAGCCTTCTGCGGCGAACGAGCATTTTCCCGTCCGCCTGCCTCGGTTCCGCCAAGAAGACGCAGACAAGGTCATCGGCATCTTTAGCAACGAGGCTGCACTCCGGCAGTTCACGGAAGCTCGTCCAGGGTTCGATCGGGACGTCCAGCAATTCCGAAAACCGATGGGTCTGTCGGTCGACGAGATCAAGGTGCGTCCGGCGCCGCCTTGCCTTTCTTCGGAACCGTGCAGGGCACGTGCGCGCATAGGCTAACGCGTGGTCTTGGCGTGGCGGGACAGGACAACGTCAACAGCTTTGTGGATCGAGACGACCTGCTCCTTACGCTCCCAACCAAGGAGGACGAAGCACCCGTCAAGGACCCAGACCTCGTACATCGCTACTTCCACACCGCCATCTTCCTCAATAACTACAGACTAGACTCTGGAAAGCCACTCGACAAAGTCCACAATGCTTTTGCTCCTTGTTTAGGCCACCTAGCCTGCGCAACACTCCCAACCGACGATCTTTGGTACGCGCAAATCGCCCACCGGCTCTTGATCTGGTCCGCCGTCTCTTCGTACGGAGCCGAGACAGGAAACGACGGCCTGCTTGACCTGGCCCACGGCAGTCTCCGGCAGTTCTTGGAGAAATACTTGAGCAGCCCGCATTCTGACACTGCCGGGGCGATGTTGTTATTACTTCGCATGCTGAGGGGAGGGAGGGATCAATGTACTCGATACAGTATGTACATGAAGTTGCAATTCTAACGATCCGACTACACTGTGCAGCTTGTGCATGCGTTTTCTGCAGCTGCAGTCCTTCTTCGGGTTCTCAGCGAGACTGCTTGTTCCACTTGCTAAGAAAGCTCGCCACGACCGACGCGATCACTGGCGAATAAGAAGAGATTCAGATCGGATTGTCGATCGCTGTGCCAGTCAGTCTCGGAAGCGTACCTTCTCGCTGTCGGTTCTCATCGACTGCCTGCTTTCCGAACGCGCCGCCACCTCCGGCGATCTCTAGAGGTGTGCGTTCCAGATCAGCCTCCGAGAGCACACATGGAAAGAAGAGGCGCAGATGTGGAGCACAAGGAATTAGGAGGCAAGCATGAGAGAGCACGCACGGAGCTTTTCAAAGTCGTTGGCAACTTGCAGCGCAATGTCACGCGCAAGGCCTTCGGTGTCGTTGTGGTCCTCATTTGGGCTCTCTTCCCTCTGTAGAAGCTGCTCAGTCGTTGCCACTGCTCGCGTCTCGTTGTTTTTGTTGCGTCCTTCCGCTTCATCGTCTTGGGAATCGCTCAGTCCAGTCGCTGCATTAGCGTTGTCTGACGCGTTGCATCCTCCGAAGTCACTGGACACTTCCGCTGTACCGTCATTCATCTTGCGCATCTTGCGAGGAGAGCGCGATCTGCTGGAGATCTGTTGCAGCTCTGTCACGCGAGCAAAGCAAACCTTCAGCGAAAAGTCACCACATTCAAAGATCAAGAATCCCTGCGATCGTCCTGGTCACCTTCTTCTTGCTCAAGAGCAAACTGAGGTTCCTCTTGGTCCTGCTGGCGCTCGAAGTCGTACGCCGCTTCTGGAAGCTTCACTCCGGCCGCGATCGACCCCTCGACCCATTCGAGCGGCAAGAGCCAAATTCGCTGTGTGCCCGGTCAAGCCGTCATACGCGGGCTCGCAGAAGTATCACCGTAGCTGAGTGAGAACCGTACCTGGCGATCCGGATCTTCTGCCTTCCGGTTGGCCTCGTTCGCAGCAACGACGGCTTGGACCGTCTTGTCGGGCAGCCCAGTCCCCTGTCGGGACCTGCGGGTGCCTCGCTTAGTCGGGGTCGCCGAAGGTGTGGACAGAGTGCGTTGGCGTACCAGAGTTGACCTCCAAGAATGAGGTGCGTGACGAGATTCTGGTCGAAAGCGGGCGTCTTGCTGATTTTCCCGCCATGCCGCTCGATCGCTCGTTGCACCTTGCTGCGAGTCCAGCCTACCCATTCACCGTGCACATAGAACATGAATCCAGCAAAGGGCTGTGGTCTCGAGGATGCTTTGGCGGCCGCGTCCGCATCGACGTCGCTGTCCGTGTTCAGTTCATCGTCCGAGTCGAGCAGGAGTCGCTTGGTTGCGGTCGGCATTGGCTCGTTTCTAGACTTGGAAAGAAGGAGAGCCTCAATCTGTGCCAGTTGTTTCGGCAGGCGTAGATGCGTAGCGGAACAGAGCAGGGAGCTTGTTGAAGGAGATTCTCATCGATGGCGGAAAACGTCAAGCGGACGAGTGACGGACGAACGGACGCGCGAACGGACGAATGAGCGAGAGCCCTTGAGGAAGGCCTAGAGCGACGCAAGCGAGTGTGTGCGGGGCGGCGAAGCAGAGCAGGTCCCGCGACGTCCGCGTCGAGACCTTTTCTTCCTTCGACGGTTCACTTGCCCCGTCGTTTCCTCGGCAGAAGTCTCGTTCAAAAAGCTCATTCAGCTCAGCAGGTAGAGCCATTATTGCTGCTGTCGCCGTCGCCTGCGCGCTTGCCTCGCCCCGCCCCGCTTCGCCCTCTCGACTTGACGGGACCAACTCGGATTACGCCATGTCAGACGTCAAGACTGGCAGCTGCTTGGTCTGCGGAGAGCCTGCGACGTTCAACTGCTCTCGTTGCTCACGCGAGGGCGGGATCGACCTCTTCTACTGCTCGAAGGAGCATCAAACGCTCGTGAGTCTCTCGTATTCGCAGACCGCCATGTTGCGCCATGCCGAGGCCGGTAGCGCCCAAAAAACCCTTACTGATAGCTTACTGACCCGCAATGCACTTGATTGGCTGATACGACAGGTCTGGCCCGCGCACAAAATTGTCTGCGGCAGCCACGCGCATCCGTTCCGCCTTCCGACCTTCACGCAGGCGGAAGCGGACAGCATCCTGCAGTGGATCCAAGCGCCGACGGCGGCTGGTTGGCAAATTGAAGCCAACGCGCGCATCCACCAAGTCTACAGACGCGCTGGAGCGGTGAACATGCAGGAAAGTGATCATGACAGATCCTTCTCTTTTCTTTTCTTTTCTTTTCTTTCTTCCTCCTGCTGACGTTCTCCTGCTGACGTTCTCTTCGTCTGTTCTTCACAGAAGCATCTGCAACACCTTGTCGGTCACGGCGGGCTCTTGCATTCTCCGCCGGACTTTCTTGACGAACAAGTTCTTCTGACACGCAAATGCTATTTCGACTATCACATGGATCCGAGTCCCAACTCGCCGCCTACGTTAGACGGGTCGACTCTAGGCTCTTTTGCCAGGATGTATGTCTACATGACTGACGGGCAGAAACCGCCGACCGACGCGCCCTGGTACTCCGAGTTTTGCCACCGTTTTCTCATCTTCGACGAGCTCCTGCACATTTCGAACAGCCGGAAAAAACGCATTTGGACGACCCCCGTGAGGTAGAAAAGCACTTTCAGCTGATCTACAAGTGCAGAGCGGCGGCAATCCGTCTCATCCAGCCGCGGGCGGAGCCGGTGCTCGCAGCGCAGATCCAACGATGCCTTGCCGCCTGGGAGCCCATGGGCCAGTCAATGTCGCTACGCTTGATGCAATTTGCTTGAAGCTTCTCGCAGCTGTGTATGTGTATGGTTTACCGGCGTGAGGCCACTTACGAACATGGGCACGAAACTTCCACGGAGGGGCGACTGAAGGGACGACCGAATAATATTCCAAAGCGCCACCCTGGAGCCATCAGATCTTCAGTCGCCAGAGAGCATGGTTGAGCTGCGGACCGAGGCCTAGTATTGCTGGACCCGATCTAATGCATTTGTGAAAATTTTCCTGCTTCGCTCGTCGCGACGCGTTTGAAGCGAAGAAGTCGTGACTCTGCTCTGCAGGCAGCACCTACGGGCACAGACACGCGTCAGACGCTCGCAAGCAGGCCCAGGATGAGCTCTCAGAAGCCGGGCGGGACGCAAGCGACGCTGTTCAGCTTCTTCGGCAAACAACCCTCCGCCGCTTCGTCTTCGTCGCCGGCTCAGCGCAACACGCCTCGCGCAGCGCCCAAGTCAGCGTCGTCGACGAGCAAACAAGCCAGCAAGGCGAATGGGTCGAGCGCAAAGGCGCTCACGACGAGCGAGGCGGATGTCTTGACCCTCCTCAGCAGCGATGGACCCGAAGTGGAGCTCGAACAAGCCAGCAGCACAGTGAGCCACACGGCGCCTGCCTGACATCGCGCTCGTAGTCTCGGGTCATGCTGATCACGCGCCCCTTCTGGCTCGCAGGTCCCGGCTAAACGTCCGGCAAAGGAGGCACCCGTCGCCTTGTCTTCCAAGAGCAAGCTGTCGTCCCAAGTCGAGCGTGACGTCAAGAGCGAGTCGGAAGAGGAAGACGAGGACGAGGAGCGCGTTGCGCGCAGAAAGAGGCCATCGCTCGGGCGCGGCGTCAAGGGTTCTCGTAACCGGGTCGTCGATTCTGAAGATGGCGAAGGTGCGTTTCTTCCCCTCCTCGCTTGACGGAGAGCAGAGCCAGAGGCTGAACCGCTGCAGTGACGATAGAAGAAGACGAGGATCCGTCGAGTCCAGTCCAGGCACGGAAGGGAACTGCCGCCAAGCAACAAAATGGCAAGGGTGCAGCGGCGAACAAGGGCAAAAAGCCAAAGAAGGGCAAGAAGAAGGCCGGCGGCGACGACGACGACTTTGCCGCGAGCAGCTCGGCCGCCGAAGAGAGTGAGGCCTACGCCCGGCCCGTCTCGCCGCACGACCAGGGGATGTTGCATACTCACGCGCGCTCTCGCTCTCTCTCGCAGGCGACGACTACTTTGACGATGATCTCGATGATGCGCTCGCTGTGATGTCGGACGTCTCGAACGACATGTCTGACGCGACGTCTTCCTCGTCTCTCGGCCCGAAGGCCAGGTCCAAAGGCAAGGGCAAAGCGAAAGCCTCGCCCGCGGTGCCAAAGCCCCCTGCCAAGCAGTCGAGTCTCGCCGGCTTCTCGGCTGGATCGGCCGCGGCGACGAGTCGCCCGATGCTCAAGACGGCGAGCAGTGGCAGTGGAAACATCGGCAACATCAAGACGGCTGCAGAGACGGCGCGCGAGGTGAGCTTCCCCATTCGCGGAGTCAGCCTTCTCAAGAAGCGAGACGGGCGCATTCCTGCGAGCTGTGGCCGGAGAAGGGCGGAGCATGCATACTGAGACAGTTCATATGATATGCAGAAAGCCAAGCAGGACAGGCAGACCAACGAGAACGTCTTTAGCTTCCTTATCGATCCGAAAGACGTGAGATCTCTTCAATCGCCCCGTCGAAATGATCGCGCGAGCTGACATGGCCTGCCCCTGGAACAGGCCGACGGCGTCCGCCCTGGAGAACTCGGCTACGACCCACGTACGTTGTACATCCCCAAGTCGGCATGGGCGACCTTTACCCCGTTCGAACGTCAATTCTGGGAGATCAAGCAGAACCATTACGACACGGTCCTCTTCTTCCAGAAGGGCAAGTTCTTCGAGCTCTACGAAGAAGATGCTGTAGGTTCTTCATTCGCTCTGTCCGTGCGGGAGGTGAACTGACAGCCAAGCCATGACACCCAACTCGCAGGCGATCGGGCACCGCGACTTTGACCTCAAGCTCACGGACCGCGTGAAGATGAAGATGGTCGGCGTGCCCGAAACGAGCTTTGACTACTGGGCGGCCAAGTTCCTCGCCCGCGGTTACAAAGTCGGCCGAGTCGACCAGTGCGAGACTGCGCTCGGGGCCGAGATCCGCAACAAGGACGACAAGAAGGCCGGCAAGGGCAAAGGGTCGGCGAAGCAGGCAAACGGGAAAGAGATTGTCCGCCGCGAGCTCAAGAGTGTGCTCACGGGCGGAACTATCGTCGATGGCTCGATGCTCACGGACGACATGTCGAACCACTGTGTTGCGATCAAGGTACGTCGGCTCTGCGACTCGCTGCGACTCGAGCAATCGAGAACGCACAACTCAACTGGCGTGACGCTTCCCGCAGGAGGACACGCCTACGCCGACCTCTCCGCCTTCGTTCGGAGTTTGCGTTCTCGATGCGTCGACGGCCGAGTTCTCGCTCTCCTTCTTCGTCGACGACGCTTCGCGCACCGAGCTTGAAACGCTCGTCCGTCAGCTCAAGCCAAAGGAACTGATCCACCAGAAGGGCAACTTGTCGGTCTCGACTCTGCGACTGCTCCGCAACTGCGTGGGGATCGACTGCCAGTGGACGGCACTCAAGGAGGGCAAGGAGTTCCTGCGCGCGGAGGACGCCAAGGACGAGGTGATCAAGCTGTTCAAGGAGAACAAGGGCGACGGCGAAGAGAAAGAGATGGCCGTTGATGGCGAGGAGGGAGAAGGCGCCGAAGACGGGCTGTTGCCGGACAACATCCGGCTCATGCTCGACAAGCCGGTCGCGATGAGCGCTCTCGGCGGCATGGTCTGGTGTGTTTCCGAAGTGCCAGACATCCGTGCCGGTTTCTCTGAATGACAGCTTGCGCGCCGCAGGTACTTGCGCCAGCTCAACCTGGATTCTGACCTCGTCACCGCGCGAAACTTCAATATCTACGACCCGCTCAGCCGCGGCAACGGCACCCTGGTCCTCGACGGCCAGACGCTCGCGCACATCGAAGTGTTGCAGAACTCGCAGGGCGGTACCGAGGGAACTCTGCTCCAGCTTCTCAGTCGCTGCGTGACGCCGTTCGGAAAGCGCCTGTTCAAGGTCTGGCTCTGCGCGCCCTTGCGCGATGTCGCCGCGATCAACGACCGGTAAGCCTTCCAGGGTCCTCGCATACCGAAACGTTGACAGGTTCAAGGTCGCTTTCTGACGCGGCGCCTGTTCGGACGACAGCCTCGACGCCGTCGACGACTTGCTCGCCAACTCGCAATTCGCCGTCACGTTTGACAACATGGCGAAGAAGCTGCCCGATCTGGAGCGCATGCTCAGTCGTATCCACGGCAAAACGATCAAAAAGGCCGACTTCTGCACCGTCATCGCCGTACGTGCTTCACGTCTCGCATTCAGGAGCAAGTCTGTCCCCAGTAGAGCTGACACACCCATGCAGTCTTTCGAGAGTCTGATGGAGGGCCTCAAGAACCTCGCCGAGCTGTGCAGCGACTTCAAGTCGCAGGGTATCCCGAACCTGCTCGAATCGACTCCAGACCTCACCGAGTTGCTGCAGGAGATCCAAGAGCTTTACGACAGCGATGGTGCGGAAGATCCGTTCCTGTCAACACCCTCCGATGACTAATCCCCGTTCGGTCACAGAGCTTTTACCCGTTGATGGAAAGGACGAGGAGTACGATGTGAGGCGTCTTTCGACGCCAATTTGTTCGTCAAAGGTCTAACGATCTTGCCCACGCAGCACGCCAAGCAAGTCTGTGACGAGGCGGAAGAGGCCCTCGAGGAGGTTCGTCGCGACGCCAAGAAGATGCTCAAGTGCAAGGAAGTGGTCTTCCGCGACATCGGGACGAAAGACATCTTCCAGGTGCGCCAGCTGTTAAGGGATACAACGTGCCGGAACGTACACTGACGGCAAGTCGGGCCATCCGCCAGCTTGAGGTACCGAAAGACGCAAAGGTTCCCAGCAACTGGACCAAAATGTCTGGCACGCAGAAGCTCTCGCGTTACTACACGCCGGAGACGACGCGCATGATTGCCGACCTCAAGGAAGCTCGCGAACGGAAGCAAATGGTGATCAACGACTTCCAGTACAAGGTGCGTCCGTCCAGTCCTTCGTCTGCGGAGAATCTTGTGCTGAGCTGGTTCCCTCGAAGCTCTACGGCGAGTTCGACAAGCACTACTCGACGTGGATGGCCGTCATCAAGGCCGTTGCTCAGCTCGACTGTCTCTTGAGTCTCTCGAAGAGCTCGGCAGCTCTCGGCGAGCCGTGCGTTCGGCCGGAGATCGTGGAAGCCGAGACAGCGTTCGCCGACTTTGGAGAGCTGAGGCACCCGTGCATTTTCAGGTGAGCCCGTCCGTGCCGGCCGTTCGAATATCGTTGCGCTTTCGTTTTGCTGAGGTACGCATTTTTTGTTGCAGCGCCGAGACGGACTTTATCCCGAACGACGTCGCCATCGGCGGCGAAGCCAAGAACCTGACTCTTTTGACCGGACCCAACGTAAGGCGAGACAGCGAGGACCGTCAGAAGGAGAGTCAGACTGATTTGTCGTTGTGTGTGCAGATGGCGGGAAAGAGTACCCTCCTCCGCATGACTTGCACAGCGGTCATTATGGCGCAGCGTAAGCCAACCTTTCGTTCTGTTCGCAGGCATCCGCTCCTCTGACCCGTGTACGAACCTACAGTCGGCTGTTACGTCCCGGCTGCGAAAGCCCGCATCTCCCCTATCGATGCCATCTACTCGCGCATGGGAGCAAACGATTTCATCTTTGCCAACGCTTCCACCTTCAAGGTGGAGATGGACGACTGCAACAAGATCCTGCAAAAGGTGAGCTTTGGCGCTGCGCAACTCGTAACGGACATCGAGTCTGACGCTGGCTTGGCACAGTCGACGCCGCGCTCGCTGGTCATCCTCGACGAGCTGGGCCGCGGTACTTCGACCTACGACGGCATGGCCATCGCTTACGCAGTCCTGCATCGCCTCGCCACTCACACCGGCTGCATCGGCTTCTTTGCGACGCACTTTACCTCGCTGACCGAGGACTATGCGGTGAGCTGGACTTTTTACCTTTGCCGCACTCGGTTTTGCAAGATGACTGACGATCTCGGTTCCTGTCTGCAGTATCACCCCGAGTAAGACTCGTTGTCTTTCCGGCTAATGCACGGTTCGTCATCAGTTGCTCACGCTTTCTCGAAACAGGATCCGCTTGGCCAGCATGCAAACCAGCGTCAACGACGAGACGCGAGAAGTGGTCTTCCTTTACAAGCTCGTGAGTGGCGCAGTCAGACTCGCTTGCAAGGGATCGACTGCTGACACGCATCGCTGCCTCAGGTCGATGGATCTGCGCCGAAATCCTACGGCCCGCACGTTGCCTCGATGGCGGGGCTCTCCGAGTACGTCGTCCATTCCTCGGCCGCTTGCCCAAGCATCGCTGACGAATTTTTCCTCCCATTCTCCTCTGCAGAGCCATCGTCGAGCGTGCCATCGGCATCTCGAAGCAGTTTGAAGAGTCCTCGCGCGCTCGCGAGCTCGCGATGAGGGCGAACGAGACGCTGCCTCTAACCGCGCAAGCCGACGCAGCTTTCCTCCTCAAGCTCGCCAGGCTCAAGCTCGCCGGTGGCGAGTACAGCGGCGACAAGGCGCAGCTCCTTCGCACGCTGCGCACCATGCGTGCAGGCTTCTCGAACCTGCACGAACTGCAATCGGGTGCGGTGGCGGCGGCTGAAGCCTAGGTCGCTGCGCGCCACGAGATCATCGCGCTTCCAGCTTGTCGCTTCTATCGCAGCTTTTCCTCCCACACTGTTGTAGCAGTCTCGTCGTCGCATATTGCATAGGTTTGTCATACTTCGTTTCCCAGACCATTCTCGCAGGGCACATTGGCATCTAGTGCCGGATAGTCGCAAGGACCTAGCAGCTGCAGTTTGCCCCGCGTCAGTCGAAGACTAGAAGACGCACACGAGCCCGGGACTCGACGTACATCCATTGTGAACTCTGCGTCGGTCGCTTGAGTAGCCGCAGGGGCGGAAAGCAATCGGGCGAGACTGACCATACTAATGTCAGCCGACGTTACAGCAGATGCAACTGAACGCTTGGCAGGACTCACCGCTCGCCCTCCTGATCGTAGTACAGCAGTACGCGACTCGCGTTCGTGTCGGCGGGGAGCCATCTTTCGCTGATTTGCGGCACCAGGAGAGCCTCTGCGTCGCGGGACCAACTCGTCGGGCGGTGGTCCAGTCCATAGAGCCTCAGAGACATTTGCGTCGTGGCGACGACCTGTAGTGCAGGTCGAGACCTTGTTTAGGTACATCCTGCGCGGGAAATAGTCGCTGGGATGGAGGCGCTCACCGAGACGCGCCCGCCCGCACAGACATTGTAGAGGGTTGAGCGGATAGTGTCGGTCATTAATGTTCGCGTGGGAGAGTCGAGTGTCGGGCGGATGTGCGAGGAGAGCGAGTCGATCACAACCAGGTTGATCTGGCAGATCGAGCGGGATTTAGTTTGAGTTCGTTACGGCGATGACCAGGCATCTCTCACCTTGGGATGCTCGACGAGGTAGTCTTCAAGGGTCATGAAGAATGCCTGCATGAGCCAATGCGAGTCGATGCGCCGGTAGCGGATCCCTTCAAGGACCTCTTGCACAATCTCAGGGTCGTCTGGCGGAGCTTACAGGTTAGTCAACGGAGCCCGCAGGCGTGAATTGGCGGACTACGCACCTCCATTGTGCGCGACTTGCGCCTCGACAGTCTGCTTGATCAGAGCGAGGCTAAGGGAGCCTTCAGCATCTGCAAACGAAAGTTTCAGCAGCGATTCAGAGGTGAACGGAATTGCTCGGACTGCCGCTCACCGACGACGAGGACCTCTCCGGCGTCCTCTCGGGACCGTTCCGCAATGGCGAATGCCATGGCGGTCCTCGTCTTGCCGATTCCTGGCGGACCGAGCAATTCGAGAATCTCGCCTTCGCCGAGTCCGCTCTCTGGTTCGCCCGAGCTCCCGGTGCTGGCTTGAGACCTCGTGGCGGCATATCTGGGCGTCAGGAGTCGGTCTAGTGCCGGGCAGGCAGAGCTGAAGCGATGCGGAGGTCGTGCAGAGAGCAGCAGCGATGAAGCTGTTTGCGACGGCGGCAGCAGCATACTGAGCCCCGGGGGAACGCTGACGCTACGTAGCGAGCGATAGCTTCGACCCGGGAAACGAGTCCATAAAGCCCGCTGGACGTAGCGGGAGCAGTAGTGTCCAAAAGAGGCGCGTCGGTTCGTCCAACCTGTGGCGCTCCTCTCCCACGAGTTGGAGATCTTTTCCTCGGACTTGCATGAGGCGGTACTCTCTTTCTACGTGAGAAAGGTCCACCAGAACCGCGGGGATGAAGTTCTTCTATGATGGCACGATCTGAACAGCATCTCCATCTCGCAATCCCCACCAGGAAACCTCCTTATTCTCCTCCGTCGGCGGGATATCGACTTGCACTCGTTCCTCCGAGCCTTCGGCAGGGCTCAGACTCGCCACGAGGCGGAACTTGCTCTTCGGGACCGGCGTCGCGAGGAGTCGAGAGACCTGCGTCCGTAGGATAGCTGTCCGGAGGGTCGGCAAGACGGACAGCTCGAGTGGCACAGTCGACGTCGCTCTGTTCACCACGAGTTCAGGCGCGGGTACGATGTCGAGACCTGTACAAGGAGGATACTGTCGGTTGCTGGACCTGGGATCAAACGCCGTCTCAACACTCACGCAGCAAGCGTAATTTGATTGTTCGAGGTGGCGCTGCCGCAGATGTGCGATCCGCGGAGGAGTTGGTAGTCGGCGCGAGGTCAGCATGGTCTGCACGTGAAGATGTCAGCGACTGCTACTAGGTAACTTTGACGGCCCAAGAATAGGAAAATGGCTGACCTTCGCCAAGCTTTGCCACCCTCGCCTTTGCCCATGGAGACCGCGCGACCGCGGGATCGGCGCCGCTATTGACCCGCTCGAGCCAGAATCGTTCGGCATCCGTGCGCTCTGAACGATGGACGGGCGTGCCTTCGAGTTCAGTGAGGAACGGTAGTCGGGCAATGATGAGCAGGCGGTTGTCGACTTCACGCCGTGACGGTAGCGTTGCGTCCTGACCGTGTCCACCACCCGCACCTTCAACATGGGCTTTGCCGCCTCCAGAGCTGCTGTCCGCTGGGATGCCGATATCCAGAATGGGATTGCCGGCGATGCGAAGGCTTGTCAAAGCCGGAAAGACTTCAGGGGCGACTCTGCCGAGCTCGTCGAGCGAGGTCGCCCAGGATGCGAGACGGTTACCGGTCAGCGAGAGATGCTTGAGCTGTTGTAGTCTCGGCGGGTCGGCTGCTCCGTTTGAGACGGCTTCTCCATCTCCAATGTCGAGCGCAAGCGATGCGAAATGATTATCGCTCAAGACGAGTTCTCGAAGGCTGTTGAAGCAAACATGAGTATAGGCTGCACTCGTAGGCAAGCGGAGTCGGCCATGGGACACCTACCTTGGCAAATTGGACAACTCCTCGACGAGGTCTTCCCAATCGTCGAGCTGATTCGCTTCGAGGTTCAAGCGCGCGAGTCGAGGCACGATGGTCTCTCGTTTACGCCGAGGCGGCGAGCTGGCTGGGGCACCGACCACACCGGATAAGCGGCGTAGGCGATTGTAACCGAATTGTAGATCGATCAAATTCGGCAGCGACGGCGCAAAGTGCCGGATCTGTGGTCAAAACGCTGACATGGTCAGCATAATCTGGGGGAGATCCCCGCACACACGCTCTGACTGACCTCGGACCAGGACATCAGCGTGTCGTTCAGTTGCAGGGTCGTCAGGCGCTCGAAACCTGCCAAAGCGGTCGGCCCCTCGATTCGACGGAAGCGATTCGCACTGGACAGCAGCGCCAGCAACTTTAATTCAAGTGCGCTCAAGCTGTCACGTCTTCAAGATCAATGGACGTACTTGAGAGATAGCCGGGTGAGCCGAGGCAGAACAGCGGCGATGGTCGACGCTTCCTGCAAAGTTGGAAGCATCGCATAGCTCATGCTGAGGCCTTCCAGATCTGTTAGAACAAAGATGCGTATGGTCAGCGACTCCGCGCGGACCGCTGTGCGATCAAACCGCGCAACAACGAAGCTAAACAGAGAACCGTACTTTTCAACTGCGCGCCAAAGTCTTCAAGCTCGCGCTCTGCGGCCGCATCCCCGGGCGCTTGTCGTGTCGAGAGAGCTGCGCTGACATTCTCCCATTCGAGGCCGACCTCGCGCAAGCGACCGAGCTGCTTGAAGCGATCCGTAACTTGGTGGTTCAAGACGACCTCGACGTCGAAATTGCTCGCAGTCGCGAACCGCTGCACGCTGGAGCCGTCGACACTGCTCGATGTGGTCGTAGCCTCCTCCGGGAGGCTTTCCGAGCTGGGAACAGAAGGAAAAGACTCCTCTCCGAGGTATTTTTGAGAGACCGCGGCGATGAAAGTCTTGCCGACGACGTCTAAACCCTTCGCATCGGTTCGGAGAAAGCTTCCGGCGCCTTCCACTCTATAGCCAACGAGGTGCGAGCATGTCAGCTGGTCGGGCACTCGCTTTGTAGTGCTAATCAGGGTCGACAAGTTCTCACCGAGTTTCGAAGTACCGCTGTCCCGTCTTTTCGTACACTCCGCTGTGCTTGCCGCGGCTCGGGTCGTCCCATTCGATTCCGTACCAATTGCCCTTGGCTGGCGGAACGGGTCCGTGGTACAGGATCGTACCAAGCTGAGCAAGTGGGGTAGAGGCGGTGCTCCCTTCCGACGTAGCATGCACAGGCAGCGGTGGGCGATAGCAGACACGCTGGTGCATAGCCTGATGAATCATCGGGTGGGCAACTTGTGCACAGGGAGCCCAGCAAAAAGTCCGGCCGCTTGGGGAGCGAAGGAAAGAGCGCTCATCGCGCCGTCCGGGAGAAGAGCGAATTGGGCGCAGTTCGGGATTTGCTTTTCATAGCCGTAGTCCTTGTGAGACGAGATGTATGATAGCGAACAAGTAAAGCACCGAAGAGATGGAATGATACAGAGGTTTCGTTGCAGGTGCGGGTCGGAAACGAGCAGAATGATACAACAGATTAACTTGCCGGATTCATGCGGAGGAGGGTGTCTATTAGTCTGCGTGCTATCTAGTATGTGGGTCTCGCTATTCAAAGTCCAAGATCGGCCAGCGACCCGAAAAGGTAAACGCCCCTTCTCGACTCCCCCTGCAAATCGCGTCGCAGCCTGGAAGCTTCTCGAGTTGGCGACAAGGCTGGACACCGCCGAGTACTGCGGGCAGCTGCCATCTCTGCCAGTGCTGTTCCTTCGGCGGACGCTGGTCGAAGTTGATGAGCTTGATGGTCGGTGCACGAGCAGTCGAGAAGCGCTCGGAGCGCAAGAGGCTCAAGAAGGAGACGAGGGAAGACACGTGGCGCATATCTGTAGTGCGGGTCAACAACCACCTCTGTGAATCACATAAAAGCGCAAAGTGGACGTACCGACTTCGACCACCTCGTTGAGCTGCACCACCTTTTCCCGCCGCTGAGCAAGCTCTTCTTCGGAGAAAGCGACATCCGCCCGGAGACGAGATCGAGTGGCGACGCCAATGTTGTCGTCGTCGCTCTGACCGAGGACGCTCCTGCCCATGAGTTCGGCGGCGGCCGAGCGCAGGTAATGAGGCTCGAGGATTTCAACCTCGATGCTCTCGGCGAGCTGCGGGAGGGCGAAGGCATTGTGGATTGGGCGAGTGACATGCGAGGGTGTTAGACTTGTCGTGTTGAGGTCTAGGAAAGTAGCATGTGAAGGCGGGAGGACAGAACGATGCGTGTAGTATCTGCGGCCGCGGACGTCGAGAGTGAGCACCGTGTCCACGGTCAGACGGGACAGAGAAAAGGCTCACGCCGCCGCGAGTAGAATTTTGAGCATCTGCGTGACGACTTCTTGCGAGCCCGAGAGGCGTTCTATGGTGATCATCGGTGGCGGCGCGGTGTAGTACCCCTCGAGGTCCGGCCAGAAACCCTGCGAGAAACACGTTAGTGTCGTCGGAGGAATTTGTGGGCACGGCTCTATTGCTCACTTGAGTTTTCGCTGCATACACCTTGGTCGGAGGGTCGTCGCCACAAGTCATGTGGAGGAACTGAGAAACAGCCACCTTCGGCGTGAGCATCCCGCAACATTCAATTCGCCATGGAGTGAAGTCACTGACCACAGACTGGTCTCGTGCCGCATAAGGTCGATCAATGTCAAAATGATGGGCGCGGAAGACGTTGTCGTCGAGAACGTGCACCTGCAGACCGTTCTTGGCGACAAAGTCGCTCCTGACCGGCTTTTCGTCGGGGTTGCGTCCATCTGCCCATGCGCGAAGCTCTTCGGTACCGAGGACCTGCAGAAACGTGCATCTGTGAGCGTTCAATTGGAAACAAGGACCGGTGGACACGGACATACCTCGTTGAAACGGTTTTGGTCGCGACTAACGGACTCCAAGTCTCGCCGCAGCACTTCGGCCCACGCGTCCGCCGTCACTTGAGATTGTCGTAGCCACATCCAACCCGTATTGATGTGATCCCAAGCATTGTTTTCCGAGGCGACGAGGTCGTACGAGCCATTCATGAATGGCTCCATGTGCGGATACGGGTCGCTATCGAGTCAGAAGACACGTCAGATCGTCCTTCTGCCGACAGGTATAACGAGAGCGATTCGAGATTAGGCGCTCACTAGCGGAAGTTGACGTCGGCGTCGACAAAGAAGAGGTCTCTATGCGGCAAGACTTCGATGAAAGCTGCGGCGAAGAGGCTGAATGAGGATCGCAGGCTCGGGTTTGCCCATGAAAAGGAGACTTTTAACGCACTCGCAAGTTTAGGCCAAGTAGACGGTCTGCAGATGAGCCCGTATTCGTTAGAGCCAGACTTGAGTGGGAGAGCTGACGCCAATCGCAGAATGGCAAGCGGATACTTACAAGATCTGCAGCGAGTAGCCGCAACATGGCACGGTGTAAGCTTCCCAGTCTTACGCGACAGAAAGAAAAGGAACGCACCTTTTTCGGACGATTGTGCAAGTAACCCCCGTAGGCGTAACCTCCCCCTGCGTCTGTCCCGTAAGCGTTCTTGTACCGTCCGACCACGTCGATGCACTCTTCGTCCAAGCACAGGACGACTAGTCGTGTTTCCTTTGCCCCGCCTGTTCGCCGACCGTAGCGCACCCTCCGCTCGGCATTCAACTGCTCAATGAAGGCGTGCATCGCTGCGCTGCCTGTCCGCGCCCAGCCCGCATCCGCCATCGTGACCCAGACATGGTACCGCGACGAAGAAGGTGGTGCGAAGTGCGAATCGAGGTAAGAACGCAGCGAGACGGACGGCTCGGCAGATCCGGCGAGAGGAGCAAAGAGTCCAGCTCTTGGCGTTCCGTCGGGCGCTTCCTTCGGCTCGCCCCGAGCTGCCGACAAGCTGGCCCAAGAAGCTGCGTGTTCGGAGGTGTACGCGGACGTGTGCGCATCGAGTCGGAGGATGAATGGCGCCGAGACGACGAGGACTCCGATGAGAGCGAGCGATGCAAGGACCTTGCGAGACCGACTCATCGGGACCTTGACATGTCGAACAGGGGGGCTGTAATCCTCTGTGGCGAGCGAGCCGTTGCCGGGCGACGATGCTGGCGAACGCCAAGATGTCGGCAGGGCCGAATATGGCTGCCAGCGATCTGGGGAGAATAAGGTGCGGAGCATGCGCGAGTTGCTCACGTCGGAGAAATCGTCGCCGCCCGCGGGCCTGCTCTAGGGTCGAGGGTGAGAAGCAAGACGAGCAGGAGCGGACTCGCGTGCGGTTGATGACTAGCTCATGCGAGCTGGGCGCTGATGGACAGACAAAAGCGGAATCCGGCGCCGGAGAACAAAGTCCGGGAAGTGCGGCGGCCCGTAAAACAGGTTGCGGGCACGTGCCGATAAAACAGCGTCACTCGGACCGTCGATCATTGACCAAAGTCTATGCAGGTCTACACACTCGACGGAGGCAGCACGGGTTGCAAGTTACAGACCGAGTCCGTATCACTGCCGAGGCGGAGGTTCGTCTACGCGTTCCTCGCCGACATAGGCCGCCACCTTGGAAAAGAAGAATGGCTTGGACGGGCGGATCGGGACCTCCTCGACTTCGAGCGTGCGCCGGTTCTCTGTGGCAAGAGAGACCATCACCAACTTGTTCCTGTGGCGGGGAAGAGATACCGTCAGAACGGAGGTCCGGCGACATCCATGAAGCACCGCAGGGCTTCTTTGCTGACAGGAAGCCTGAACCCGGAGTGCAGGTCTGTCCCTTTGCATCCACTCACATTTTGCCTCGCGCAGTGGATTTGAGATCGAGCGACATCCGGAAGCTGTACTTCTTGCGGTCGTCCGGAATGCTCGGGTCCTCCAATCCCCAGAGGTCGATTCGGTTCCCGCGCAACCTCCAGCGGCCAAAGGAGAGTCCCGCCATGCGCAAGGTCGGATTGAAGCGCCGGACTACCGTGCCGGGCGGATCGGTCGTAAGGAGGGAGAGAACGAGGCCATGGTGGTAGAAGCGAAGGTAGCGATAGAAAGTCACGAGATGGGTCGGGGCGTAGACGGACTGGACTTCGCCTCGTCGCAGATACTACGATCAGGTAGGGCGGGTCAGCTATCGTTCCGGAGCGGACGACCGGAGCCAAAGGGACGAACCGTCACGACTGAAATGTATGTTCCGTCTAGTCGTATTCGGGGACTGCGAGAACATCAAGCAACCGATGAGCGAGACTGCTATGTCGTAAGCAGCTGTCAGACGCAAATACGCACTGCTCTATGTAGAAACGCCGCCAATCGTTGCCGTGCGACTTGACCATCTGGAACGCGTTCTCCTCCCGGCTGATCTGCTGCGGCGGCACATACGTTCGCAGACAGAGAGCTCTGAGGCCGCAAATAAGAAAAATCGGTGTCAGTACGTTGTCGTTTGCAGGGAAGTGACAAAGGCGCGAGCTCACCGCCAGATTCCTGAATCGAGCGTGACGACCCGCGCCGCTCTGCAGACCCTGGCGAATCGCTCGAGCGCTTCGACGTCCGACTTCCACTCTCGATCGACGTCTTCGAGTTCGAGTTCGATTTCAAATTGCTGCATCTCTTCGCGCAGGGTTCGTTTGCGCGGCAGCCGTTTCGATTTATGCGCCGGAAGCGGATTGCCTTGTCCTGAGGTCGAGTCTTCCGACGTGCTCGTTAGGCGCGGCGGTGGCAACATGGAAGAGAGGACGAGATGTCGCAGGACGAGGAGGAGCACCTCGTATGGGAGACGGGCGAGCGGGAGAGGCTGCTCCTCATCGGCAGGGATGAAGTGCAAAGCGGCGAGGGCTTCTTCCGGCGTCGCCGACGGCGTAACAGTGCCTTCTTGCGCGAGAGATTTGTCACCGCGTGGAAGTTCAGGGGCCGGTGCCGTGTTCGGACTCGTGGGCTGAGGAGTACCCTGGTGGTTGGCAGCTCCAGCAGCTGTGCGGACGGTCGGCGGCGGCCGCACCCACGGGTTCTCGGCGAAGGATCTCAGGAGGCTGCGAAGGAGGAATGCCGTGCTGGAAGGATGGGTGCTGTCGGCATCGGCGCGACCAGATTCACGTTGAGCCTCTTCCTTCGTCCGATGCTCCTGACGCGAATCGTAGTCGGGGCCGAATTGGAGTGTCCGCTCGAAGCGAAACTCGTGTGCGTCCTGGTGCTGCTGTGTTGAAGAACCGGCGTGCGCTCTGGCGTTTGGTTCCGCACCACGCGAGTGTTTCTGCGCCGCGACGGAAGCGAGGTGGTACGCCCTGTCGACATCCGGATCGAGTCGGAACGCCGAGCGATAGTTCACGAGGGCTGTTCAGACGGTAAAGGAATGACAATGAGCACCCAAAAAAGGCGCATGTTGCCAGCCCGAGGAAGGGTAAGAGTCGAGAGGCTTACCATCCTGCATCCTCCCTTCGCGCTCGCTCGAGACGGCAAACTCATACAGCTCGAGCGCCGACTTGGGCCTCGCCCGTTCACGCAGCTCGCGTTCCCGTTCGCGCTCTCGCTCGTGTTCTCGTTCGCGATCCGCTCGTTTCGCCGCCGAGTCCTTCGCTCGCGGCGACGCTTCCAAGTCGACCGCCTCGATCTGCTCGGCCAGCCGGTCCGTGTCTGCATCGATCGAGACTCTCTTGGCCCTGTCTGGCGAACGTGCGAGCTCCAGCGGCGCTTCGAGCGGTTGATGATGTCGTTCGCTCTTCGATGTGGAGGCGGCGGCGGCCGGAATCGAGGCAGTTGCTGGTGCAGCTGGCAGCTGCCGCTTGCGCTCGGCTTCTTGCCGCCATTGCGCTCGGAAAGCAGCGAGCTCGTCCTCGAGCTCTGGCGCTGGAGCAGGCGCCGATGATGACATGGACATGGTGGCTTCGAAGTCAAAGAGAAGGTTGTTTTTGGTTTCGAAAGGGACTTAAGAGGAGCACGGTCGAGCACAAGAGGAAACAAGACGACACGAGTCTGCTGGAGTGATACACTTCTCGTCGTTACAGTCAAGATGAACGCGATCCGAAATGCGCACGACTGCAGAGGAGGAAGAAGAAGGAAATCTATGTGTGGTGGCGACGGATTGACAACATGCGGTCTGAAAAGCTCTAGGATTATGGTCGCGTCCGCCCTCTATGCGAAATGATATGGGTATCTATGAGAGTTGTATAGCCGCCTTGCGGCTGCGCGGCGGGGTCAAGGAGGCCGGAGATAGCAACTTGTGGTGCGACTAGTCCATGACGACAGCGTTCTTCGACAAGGCGCGAATGCGCTTGCCGTACTTGATGAGGATGAACGGCACAGGGATGAAGAGAGTCCTGCACGGGCGAAGAAAGAAACAGTCAGCGACGCAATCGGGGGGACGAGAAGAGATCCAAGAGGACATACGCAAGACCGCCGAGGAGCGAAGACGCTCCGCCTGTTCCGAGGGTGTTGTACATCTGGGTCGCGAAGAGCGGGAAGCCGGCACCGAAGCTGCGGAACGATGGTTGGCAAGTCAGCGGCGAAGGAGAAGGGGAAAGGCGGGAAGCGGCACTCACGTGGATCGGATGACGGTGTTGATACTGAGAGCCGACGCAGCGTTCTGCAAGTCAAGACAGGTTGTCAGTCCACGAGTTGCTGTGCATATTAGTCGGGTATAGGAGAATAGCGAACCCAGAGATAGCAGTCGATCTGTTGCGATGAGAGTTTTCGTCAGCACGCAGTCCGAGACGCGAGGACGCAGACGACGGCTCGACTAGCTTACAAGATAGTTGAAACCGGTCAGGAAGACATAGAGAACGCAGAATCCGAGGACAAAGACGGCCATGATCGGGGCCCAGATCGACACGCTCTCGTACTGGCCAGTCCAGCCGAACCTGGAGGAGCACCAAAAAGTCAGATATCGGCGCATGATACCCTCCTTGGATGTGCCGACTCACCAGAAGAAAGCAACCGCGAGGGCCGGCGCGCTGATGAGGAGCGGTTTGAGGCGTTCCTCGGGCGGGACCATCTTGCCGCCCAACGCGCGGTGCAGCTTCATGTACTTGGGGTTCCAGCTAAAGAGGCAGGACAGAGGGTCAGGTTGGTGTTTCGGGTGATTTTGCGGCAGGATTCGTGAAGCCGACTCACTAGAAGAGGTAGCCGAGGACACCGGCGGCGCCA
Organism: Rhodotorula sp. JG-1b; assembly: GCA_001541205.1. NCBI lineage: Eukaryota > Fungi > Basidiomycota > Microbotryomycetes > Sporidiobolales > Sporidiobolaceae > Rhodotorula > Rhodotorula sp. JG-1b. Next base: position 148,054 of record KQ954496.1, on the reverse strand, counting down.
CCGCTCAGGAGGGCGAGGAAGACGCAACCGCTCAGGCCGGCGTTGAGGTGGTGGGTGCGCGAGAAGACGATCGGGATTGCTTCGAAGAGGAGGTACACGACGCCGTAGACGAGGGACATGTAGAGCGTAATGACCGCCAGCATCGGCTCTTGGAAGAACATGATGAACGGTTTAAGGACGGTGCGTTGGAGGACTGCCTTGACGCCGCTCTCCTGCTTCTTGTCGAGATCGGCATGGTAGCGGTCATCGCCCGTCTCCTTGCGAAGACGCTTCGCTTCGGCAGCCATCAGGACGGGGAGGTACGTTTCCGGGAGGAGGAAAATGATGCCGATGCCGCAGGCACCAGCGAAGATCGTGAGAACCCAGAAGATCCACCTAAAGGATGTGCCGGTAACCTGCATGAATCCGGAGCAGATTGGTGCGAGGGCGGGTCCCGCTGCGAAGGAGAAGGCGGTCAGACGGCGGAATGTCGCAATATGGTAGCGGTCCGACACTCACCAAAGGGCATGAGCGCAAAGATGGCCATGGCATCTCCACGACGGTCAGGGCCCCAGAGATCCGCGATGATACCGCCGGAGTTGGTGAGCGGAGCAGCGGCGAAGCATCCTCCAAGGAAGCGGAAGACGATGAGCGAGCCGATGTTGGGCGAGAGGGCGCATCCGACCTGGAAGCCTGTGAGTTTCCATCAGTCAGTTATCGGTCGAGCATGCGCATGCATGGAGATACGGAGGAGAGAGGGACCGACCAGTGTAAAACGGCCATACGAAGAGGAAGATTAGACGACGACCGTATCGTTCCGACAGCGGTCCCCACAGCAGCGGTCCCACACAGTAGCCGGCGACAAAGATGGCGATGAGCAGCACGCCGACTTCTTCCGATACGTTGTAGTGCTCGATGATGGACGGGATCAAGCCCGAGGGCGCGGACGAGGCGAAAGCTGTGGAGTTCAAGTTTCCCGTCAGTCCGTGGTTCCTCGGAGCGCTTCAACGGGGCTCCTCATACAGAAGTGAAAGCCTGCTGTAGTGAATATGGTGCACCCGAGGGGCGAACTTACTTGCGTTGAGGACGAGGAGTCCGGCGAATCCGGTCTGTTGTCGCAGAAAAAAACGGCATCGCCGGAGCACGACGAGCGAGATGTAGTCGCGCGCAGAGGAGAAAGAGTGTGAGAGGATCCGGGTTAAGCGAGTCAGCAAAGCGTGTTGGCGAGAGGAGGGCTCTGAACCTGCCTCCACTCCGTGCGAACCTCCGAAACAAAAGGAACGAGAGACGTACCAAGAACCACCGGTACGGCACGCTCCAGGTGTGCGGATGCAAGTGCATACGGCCTTTGGCCGTAACGTGGAACGGGTCCTCCTCGACCTTTGTGACCGCTTCTTTGCCGGCCGGCGCTTGATCGACATCTTCGACGTCGTCGTCGTCCGCATCGTTGTTGCCATCGTCGGCCGGACCTTGCTCCTCGGCCTTGAGCTGGTCGCGCAGATCGCCCTTTTCGAGGTCTTGGACGTCGCGCTCAGCCAGAGTCTGCGCAGACTGCGATGACTGGGAGCGAGCCGGTGACGGTGCTCGGACGGAGATGGTCATGTTGGTTGACGTTGTGTCCCTCAGGATTGGTCGTGCGTGTGCGCGGGGGTCAAGCAGAGCACACTGGTATAGCCTTGGGAATGAGCACGAGTGAAAGGCACGAGTAGACACAGGGAAGAGGGGGAGAGGGAGCGCTAGCCAGGACGTTTGGTCAGCTTGTAGCTGAATTTGGCTGCGAGCTCCAGCGCAACCGGCGGACGGAGCGCGCTGGCGTTGAAGCTCCACTCGTCCTCCGCCGAGACTTCCGCTCAGAGACCGCTCTGGCGGCGGAGCCTCTCGCACTTGCCTCCGAAGGTATGACGAACTACTGCTCTATACTTTGAGCTCCGCTGCAGGCCATACTGCTTGTCTGGTGCTCCCCGGTGCAGTGTGGCACTCGCAGTGGCAATTTCGGCCTCCACACTGACGTCTGCCGCGACGGCCGGTCTCGCGGATCGCGGCATGGAGCGCATGGAGCTTCGGCAGCACGTGGCGTACGATCGTCGCCGTGCTTAGTCAGGATGCCATACGCGCGCCTGCATCTCTGTTCCTTCATGATCAAGGGATTCTGAGGCCTGAGGCTCTAAAGTGGTCCTCCAGCTTTGCTGAACTGTAGGGTAAATTTCAGCCGAAAGTCCGCGTAGATAAGCAACAGCTCGCAACCGCTTCTCCCCGCTTCATCATCTCGCCCGTGCACAAGTACGACGGCAACATGCTCGCGAACCGCCTGGGCTTGCTCGCGCGCTCCGTCGCGCTCACGAATGCCAGCCGCAGCTGCACCGAGTGCGCCGTCGCAGTGACGGCTTCTCCCAGTCGCGTGACCACCAGCGCCTCGCCGCGCCGCTTCATCTCGTCGACGCCGAGCCTGTGGGCCGCTCCTCGCACAGCCGAGCCCGTAAGAAAGGCGTCCAAGGTGCTGCGGGACGAATACATCCCGTTCAAGACGGTCATCCTCGTCGACCCGACGACCAAGGCGCTCCTGCCTCCTGCGACTCTGTCCTCCCTTCTGGGCTCGCTCGATCGGACTCGCTTCCTGATCCAGCTGGCCGACGCGTCTCAGGATCCGCCGATCTGCCGAATCGTAGACAAGAAGGAGGAGTATGCCAAATCGCGAGAACGGCACGCCAAGGCCAAGGAGCGCGTTGCCGCTGGAGGAGGCGTCGCCGGTCCGCCCAAGGAGGTGCATCTCACTTGGGGTACGACGAGCCATGACCTCGAGCACAAGCTCAAGAAGGGAAAGGACCTCCTCGCCAAGGGCCACCGGGTCGCCGTCTGCCTCGCGAGGAAGAAGGGTGCACCCGAAGTCAGCCAGGAAGTTCGCAGGCAGGTCCTGAAGCAGATCGAGCAGAGTCTGGAAGGCCACGGGACGACCACCGGCGCGCCGACGAAAAAGATGGACGTCGTCATGCTCGAGTTTGTGCCCGTCAAGCGGTGACCCGGCGATCCCCTCTCTCCCGTGCGTGCCTTGCTCGCGCGCCCTTTATCGAACTGCACACCCCATCCGACTCACACATTGTTCAAGACAGCAGCGAGCGCCAATTCATACAGACCGCCGTCCAGGATGGAGCCGTCGACCATTGCAATTATCGCATTTTTACCGCAAACCACACGCCTCCATCTTCTCGAAATCGCCTCCTCGCGCGTCAAGACCGACGCAGCATGGCAGCAGTATAGCGAACATCCTCTGAGACGTTCTCGTCTTGCAAGCGAGCCTGAATAGTGCACAGATGAGCCTTTTTGATTTTGGGCTAAATGCGAGAGGCATGATCGTGCTCGAGACCGTTCGAGCGACCTTCGCCGCCTAGTTCAGAAATCGTGCTAGGCTACTCGATCCTTCTCGCAGGCTACAAGAAAGCATAGAGAGCAATTCTACGGCGTCCGACTTTTTGATCGGCGAGACTTTGGTGCGCGAGCGCGCGTTCGCGGTGTCGTCGTCTCCCAACTCGCGCGACTCTGTTGGACTGCGTACAGCTGGAGCGAGACACTACATAGACCGACGATAAACTTGCGCCTCATGCGCTGAGTGCGCGCGCATCCCACACGCTCGACGACCGACACAAACTCTCGCCTCCGGATCGTTCAACATTACCGACGAGTGACGCTCCGCAACCTCGAAACGCTTGGGAGACGCTCGTAGTACCATGTCGACCGGTCCATCTACGCCCTCGAGCGGCTCCAAGGGCGCCAACGCCCTCGGCCGCTTCCTGAACAAGTTGCGAACGCCTTCGTCCGGCGACTCACCGTCGAGCCACGGCAACGTCGGTCACGACGAGCCGCAGCGCCCTCCGTCGCGCTCGAGCTCGCCGTTCGGGTCTCTGATGGGACGCAGGAGCAGCAGCAGGGCATCCGTACGCACCCTCGACAGTGCGCACCACGGCGCTTCCGCCCCGTTGCCGCCGTTCCCAGCGTCGCTCAACACGAGCTCTCTCAGTCTCGCTTCAAAGTATCCGAGCCTCGACGCCCAGGATGACGCAGATCTGTCGTTCCCCGAATTCGAGACGAACCCTTTCGGGCTGAGCCCGTCTTCGACATCGCTCGCGTCGACTTCCTCCGCAGCGGCCGCCGCCGGAGGAGGTCCCTTCGGCGAAGCGACTTTGCAGCCACGCCCGCCAACAACCCGGCCGGGCACCTCGTTGTCGACGCGGAGTCGCTCTGAATCGGTCGATCCCGACCGTGCAGCTCCTACACGCGGCTGGCCTGGCTCGCTGTCGACTAGCACGAGCGCGAACGGAACGAACCCGACAAAGGAATCGCTCGGCATGTCCAGCCGCTCTTTCGGCAAGTCCCTCCTCGGCAAGCGAAAAGAGGCCGCTGGTCAGGAGGACACCGCTGCGGAGGGTGCCCAAAAGGTGCGTGCAGGCTTATTGGCGTTTTCAGTTTCACGCCGGGAGAACCACACTGACATCAAGTCTCGCAATGGCAGTCGACTTCCCGCCTTCCATCGACGCGCCTGACTTCAGACGACCCGCCAAAGGCTTTCGCAACGACCACACCTGGCATCGGGCGCGAAGCCCTGTCCTCCTCCTCGACCGCCTCGACTGACCCGCGCCGTCTGTTTGGAACGGCCCGATCGACCGGTACGACCGGCATGCGACGGGCACGCCGAGTCGTCCAGACTGCTCAACCTGCTCTGAGCGCCGACGAGAACCTGTCGACTCCAGAGAGCCAGGGCACCTTGGCAGATTCGGAGCGCAGTGCGACGAGCGCGAGCGCCGGGGACGGCGGCGGCGGCGGCGGAAGCGATGACAGCCCCGTCTTGGCACCGGAACCAGTTACTGTGAGAACGTCTCGCGAGCCCTGTACGTCTATGACTCGGACTGCCTCTTCTCCCGAGCGGATCCTGACCCCGTGTGGCTCTGCACAACAGCCTCCGAGCCGAACGCTTTTCGCAAGTCGGCGTCTGCCGGAACGAACGCTGGTCCCGCGCCATCAGCTGCGATGCAACCTCGTCCGCCCATCTCTCCAAACGCGCACGGTCGCTCTCGGTCCGAGCTGCCTCCTTCGTCGCCGCGAATGGTGGCGCCGATCGAGCGAAACGCATCGACGGTCACGATCAACAGCCATGGCCTCACTTCGTCGTTGTCGTCGGCATCGGAGCGCCGCCAAGAGGAAAGCATCATGTCGCCGCCTGAAGCAGGAGGCTCGGCGGGTTCAGCCTCGTTGTACCTGTCTCGCGGCCGGACGCAGCCCGCAGCGACGTCTGGCTCGCAGCAGCCCCTCGGCAGCACCGCGTTCCGGAACCGCTTCCTGAACAGCAGCTCTACTTCGTCACTCTCTTCGGCCACCAATTCGCCCGAACTCGGCTCCATCTCGCACCTTTCGACCTCGAGTTCGGCCACGTCCGCGAACCCGAGACCTCCGAACGCGAACGCCCCGGCTGGACCGGCGCAGTCGGTCGCTGGAGGCGGTTTCAAGCTAGCTCCGCTCGGCAGCAAGACTGGGCTGAGTCGCAAGCCCTCGATCTCGATGTTGTCGGCCGTCGCGGAGGATCGTCAGGCGCCTGCTCCGGTGGCTCGCCAAGCTGGCATAGTCGACACTCGATACGATCCTCACCGGGACCGCACGGCCAAGCCGACGACCGCGACAGAACCAAATCACCCCGACTTTGACGAGCGCCGTGCTTCTCCACCGCGAGAGAGCGAAGGAATGGTTCCCTACGCTCATCGCCGAACCGCCTCTCGAACGATCGGTCCCGGCGATTCGAGCGTGATGAGCGAGTCGATGTCGACCGGGAGCGGTACTCATGGCGGGACGACGACGCTCGTCAACACGGCGAATGGCGGCGGTTCGCTCAAGCGGAGCAACAGCGAGACCGTCACGCAAGGCCTGATGGGCCCTCCCGTCACTCGTCCCGCTTCGGGCATGTCGTTGTACCGTGACGAGCCGGTACAGCAGCCTCCAGCTCGCCCTGCAGTCGCGCGCGTCCCGTCTGGACGGCAAGTCCTCGCCGAACGACCAACTGTAGCCGACGTGCACCTGCCCGAACCGGCACAAGAGTCATACCAGCCCGGTCAGGCGGAGCTGCAGCTGCAGCAGCCAGCGAGCTTCCAGCCGTATCACGACGAGAATGCTTACGATTCTCGCGCCCCTTACGCTCGACCAGACGGACCGCTTCCTCCTCCGCCGCCCTCGACCTCGCTTCCGCAGCAGTCGGGGCACCGACCCGTTCTGGCCGAAGTCAACCGAGGATATACTCAGCCGCAGGCGCCGTCAATACAGCAGCGTACCGCGGCCCCTTTGTACGGTCTGCAGACCACGCAAAAGACCGGTGGCGAGTACCAGATGCCGCTGCGAGACCGGTCGCCCGGTCTGGCGGAAGCGACCCCGAGTGCGACGGTCCAGCAAGGTCATTATCAGAGCCAGCAGGCATACCAGCAGCGGCAACAGCAGCAGATGCAGCACGCACCGCAGTATCAGCAGCAGCAGCAACCCACGCAGATGCAGGCTCCCGGGGTGTCGTTCGCTCCAGCACCGGAACAGCCGACTGTCGAGCGCAAGATGTCAAAGCCCATCATCGTGAGCGGCTCGAAGACTTCCTTCCGTGGCGGCGGCCCGGCTCGCTCTCGCTGACGCGCGTCCTGATGTGCAGGTCAACGGGCGAGTGTATCACCGACTCGGGATTCTCGGTCGCGGCGGTTCGTCAAAAGTGTACCGAGTCACGACCGAGCGCAACGATCTTCTCGCGCTCAAGCGGGTCGACACTCGCAACGACTCGGAATCCAGAGCAAGCTTCATCAACGAGATCACGCTCCTTCGGAAGCTCGCGGGCAAGCCCGAGATTATCCAGCTGGTCGATTCGGAGATCCAGGGCAAATACGTCGTCATGGTTCGTCGGTGGTGGATGCGTCCTGTGCGCCTGACTCGAACTGATCTCGTGATCCTGACTGTGCAGGTTATGGAAGCCGGTGAAACCGACCTCAACACGCTTTTGGCTAGCTACGCCGGCAAGCCGATCAGCCTCAACTTTATCCGATACATCTGGGAGCAGGTGCGTTTGGTGGAGAATCTTGGACGAGAGCTTCGCGAATCCTTGTTGACGCGAACTGTTGGCTCGCGGCCGCAGATGCTGTCGGCTGTCCAGGTCATCCACGACGAAGCGGTCGTGCACAGCGACCTCAAGCCCGCCAACTTTGTGCTGGTCAAAGGCCGGCTGAAGCTCATCGACTTTGGTATCTCGAAAGCGATCGCTGGCGATACAACCAACATTGGCCGCGACCAACAGATCGGGACCGCCAACTATATGCCGCCGGAAGCCCTCAACGACACCGGTCTCGGTCTCGGAGGGAAGCGCCTGATGAAGGTGAGTCTCGACTGCACACCATGGGAGGCATAGACCTGTTGACCGACTTCTCGTTCTCCCTTGGATCGATGTAGCTCGGTCGCGCGGCGGACGTCTGGTCGCTCGGCTGCATCCTGTACCAGATGGTCTACGGAGGCGCGCCGTTCTCCCACCTCCGCGACATTGCCATCAAGATCGCGGCCATCTCGAGCCCGTCGACGCGGATCAGCTTCCCCGAATACGCGGTCCCGATCGGGAAGCGAGGCGAAGACTTGAGCGAGCACAAGTTCCACGTCGGGCCCGACTTGCTCACGACTCTCAAGAGCTGCTTGCGGTTCGATCCGAAGCAGCGAGCTTCCATTCCCGAGCTGTTGGAGCAGCCCTTCTTGCGACGGACGTCCGGCTCGTGTGAGTCTTTTCTTCGGTTGCTTTCGCCACCTCCCCCGCGGCTGGCATGTGATCTCTGACCTCTTCGTCCGCAGCTGCTCGCACCGATCTGCCGTACATCAGCAACGGCATCATGGACGCCATCGTGCGCCGCGTATCCGACAAGGTGCGCGGTCCGCGAAGCCCGCTCTCCGAACTCGACATCATGGACCTCGCTCAGGTGCGTCGCTCGCGCGCCCCATGTCTTTTTCACGAACCTCCTTCCTTTGATTCGAGCTCACGCTTGCTTATTTGCTGCAGGAACTGATGAGCGAGGTCTGGAACGTGCAAGATACCCTCCCGCGATGATCCTCTCCGTCCTGTCCAACTTTCGTCTCGCTCCTTTTGTCTGTCCCCCCTTGTTGGAACGCCCCGCCCTGTTCATCTTTCCGTCCATCCGCATCTCAACTTCGCCTTTCTCAACAAGAAACTGCCCCCCATTGCTGGTAGAGATTTCCTCGCTCGATTCGATCTCCTCCCCTGTTTCCAGTCACTTTTCCCCATTGTCATGAAACCTTCTGTCGTTTTCTCTCCTCAGCCATTGACTCTCGGACTAGCGAGCAACGTCTCAAGGCAGCGTGATGTATACGTGGCCGAAAGGTTGACTTAGGGGTCGGCGCGGTCGGCCTCTCTAGTTCTACTTTTTCAAGTTGCCACCCACGCTTCCCTTTTATCCGACGGCCCAGCACTCGAATCCGACCACCTCGAATGACCCTTCCTCCTGCGCCTTGCTGCTCGAGGAGGACGACGGCCGCCTCGCTTTACTTCCTCTCCCATCACCGGCGTCAGTTCGTTCCTTGTCATCCTCCTCGCCCCCCACCACACCGCGAGCCCTCAAATCGACAAGCGGCTCGTTCGCGTACGTCTCGCACCGGCCGGTCCACCCGCGCTCAAAGACGCCATCGATCCAGAGTCCAAAGACGCCGTCTTCGCCGCCTCCAAAGGCGAGGAACTCGGTCGAGGCGTGTTGGTAGTAGGTGTTGCGGAAGGTGGGCTTGAACGCGCGGACCGAGGAACCGATGCGGAAATCGTGGGGGGAGAAGGGGGTCGATTTCCAGAGGAAGCTGAGGGGGGGGGGGGGGGGGGGGGGGGGGGGGCGCGCGGGGAAAGAGAGAGAGAGAGAGAGAGAGAAGGGAAAAGTCAGCATGCGGCGGAACAATAGACCGGATGATGGAGGGTTCAGCGGAACTCACCAGCTTCCGTCCCCCGCCCAGCGCTGCGCCGGTCCCCTCACGGCACTCGCATCCCTGAGCGCCTCGTTACAATACGCGCCAAACACCTCTCCCCTCTCGGTCTTGACGACGAGGACGAACCCGCCGTCGCGGTCGCGGAGGCCGCGGTCGAGGTTGGCAAAGAGGGTGTGAATCGAGATGCCGTGTTGGTCGAGCGAGTAGAGGAGGGTCCATTTCGACGAGAGGCGGAGGCGCGGGGGGAGGAAAGGTCGGATCTGTGAGCGCAGACGCAAGCAAACCCCAAGCATACAATCAGGGTTCCGTTTCATTTTGGGTGTCAAGAGACCAGCTGCGGACGACTGTGATAGCTTCAGCGCAAGGCGCGCGAGCGGAGACTCACGCCTTCTGCAATGTCTTCGTCTAGAGCGCGGACTACGCCTGGCCTGATCCCCGTTAACCGTACCGGCTGCGCGGTCGGATCGAACCCATTCAGCGTGACGGGAGCACTCGACCTCGTAACCGGAGCAGGTGGCTGAGGATGAGGCGGTGGAGGCGACGACTGTTGTTGTTTCCGATCGAGGCTTGTCGGGCTGTTGTTGTTGAGGGAGAAGAAGGAAGAAAAGCTGTGCGAGTTGAGAGCGGATTGGAGCGGTGCGGGGAGGGGGAGGGTCGCTGATCGGAAGGAATGGCCGAGCAAGGAAGAAGAAGGAGCTTGGGGTTGGTGGTGGTTGTTCGATGACGGCGACGAAGGGGAGCCGGGAATGGGTCTTGCTCGGCTTGGCGAGGCGGGTGGTGATGATGATGATGATGATGATGAACTGGATACCGGAGGAGCATGCACGTGATGGGCTTGAAAGTCTCCCCAGTCACTACTCCCGCTCGTCTCGTTCTGATGATGCCGGTCTCCCCAACTCGGCCACGCCGCCGCGTCACCGCCGCTCGCCTCCCTGATCCTGCGCCGGATCGCGTCCGGTTCGCCGTCCCGCCCAAGGATGGGATGGAACGGGTCCACGATGGCGCTCGTCTCGGCGGGAGGGGACGAGAGTGCGTGAGAGACCGAGTGAGGGGCGTGCAAGTCCATGAGGCTCGAGAGGCGCCGCGGGGGAGAGAACCCCGGACCGGGGCCGTGGCCATGACCGGGAGAGGTGGTCGAGTATCGCCTTCGCGGCGAGGACGGCGTCGCGTGCGCGTGCGCGTGCGCGTGCGGGTGAGGAGGGGGGAGGTCTGGCAACGGGGTCGGTTCTTCCGACAACAAGGTAGTCGTTGTTGTCGTCGGACCGGGTTCGGCGGCGAACGGTTCGCGTGCGAGGTCAGTCAGGACGCGGTTGTTGCGTTGATCTTGAGCCTGTACGAGTTTCGTCTCGGTGTTGCCCGTGTTGAGCGCTCCGGCCTTGTTGCTGTTGGCGGAAGACGGTCGGGATGAAGAGCCGCCGAGGTGGATGCGGCCGAGGGTGGCTGCAAGGGGGTCCCCCTGACCTGGCGAGATGGTGGTGGCTTGTACGTTGATTGCTGCTGCCGGTAGACTCGGCGTAGGCGTGGCTGTCGAGGCTGAGGAGGGCAGAGTTGTGAAGAGGGGAGGTTGCGGAGACGAGGTCGGCGAGTACGGGTCCAAGTCGGACAAGTCGACGGGGAGGTTCCCGTTGGTCGGCATGGTCTACTCGTCCAAGCTGGTGCGCGCGTGCGTAGGCAATCGTCGAGAGGTGAGCCGAGGTCGAGTCGGGATGACGTCCCCACTTGTGACCGCGAGCGAAGAGTCGCCCGAGCTTGCGAATCAAAGGGGCAGAGCGATCAGGAATGCCTTGATCCTGTACACGCTTGTGTCTCTGGCTGCTCTGCTCTGTGTGAGCCGTATGAGGGAGCGAGCGAGAGGTCAACTTGGACCGCGACTCAGACTCGTCCGCCTCTCTCGTCTCGCTTGACAGAGGCCGCGGGCCTACAACCCAGCTCAAGACGCAATCAGCGAGCAGGTCAGAGTGCTGTGCAGCCAGTCCCCCCGCCGCTCCGGCCCCCCTTGACTCGCTCGCCGACCAAAGTTGAGCGAGCGATCCCCCTCGCTGCACTCGACACACATGCCGCGCGACGTGCATAGACAAGCGAGCCGCAGGGATGCAGGAACAACGAGGTACAGAGACGCGGACCCCGCCAGCAGCGACGACTCGGACGTCATCATCCTCGACCCGGATCCTCACTTGAAGCCTCGCACTCGCCTGGGCTCGTCGCCCGCCGTGGCAAGGAACAATGGACAATCCACCTTGTCCGCTTCCGGCATGGCCGCGTCCCGACCGACGCTATCCCTCCGCCGAAGCAAGAACAAGAGCAGCGCCCGCCCCTCCCTCCCGATCGGAGTCCCCCGCCCGCCCACCAAGAAGAAACGCCTGTCCCCTTCAACAACAACGGAGCGTCTGACTCGTGAACCGACCCCCGTCGAACTCTTGGCAGTCGAACCACCGCCGGACTATCGGCCCCTGACGCCGACGCAACCTCGCGCGAGTGGGTCCTCCTCCTCCTCGACTGCGCAGGGTAGCAAGCCCGCCTCCGCAGTCAAAACAGCGGTCACGAGCACGACGACACCGTCCCCATCTCCTCCTCCTCCTCCTCCTCCTCCTCCCACCAGCTCTCAAGTTCGGGTGCCAGCCGAGACCGTCGCAACGACGACGACGACGACGACAACAGGTCGGAGGAAGCGCCCGATCCCATCTGCCTGTGAGATCGTACAGCCTCCGGCGCAAAGGGTCGCTACTTTCTCGAGTGTCCCGAGCAGCGCGAAACGCCATCGGGCTGCTGTTGTCGTCCCGCCGTCGACCCCCGCCGCCGCGTTGCCTCCCGCCGAAACCCTTCCCGCCTCGGCTCCCGCTTCGACCTCGTCCTCCTCGTCTGTGGTGGCACCCGTCAGGAGCCGCACCCAGACTGGGAGTTCGACGAGGAAGAGCCCGCGCGTCCTTTCTTCTTCACCCGCCATCGCCGCCGCCGCCGCCGCCGCGCCCTCTCCCGACTTGACCACCAGCGACCAACTCACCACCCTCCTCCGCACGACCGATTTCCTATCCCTCGATCCCACCTCGGCTTATGGCTTGCAGTCCTCGCTCCTGTTTCAGATCGAGCATGTCCAACTCGGTCCGTTGACGTACGAGCAAGGTGGTCGGAGACGCGTACCCCTCGGTGGTGGTGGTGGCGCCGCTGCGGCGGGAATGATCGGGGCTCGAGCACCCCCGCCGCCGCCTTCGGGGTCGGGAGCGAACAAGGTGCCGATTCCGAGCTGGGCAAGGACGACAGATGGACGAGAATGGGAGGACGACTTGATCCGCCGACTCGGGACCCGGTTGGCTTCCAATCACCACCACCACCACCACCAAACGTCGACGGTGGACGCGCTCGTTCCGCTCGTGTTTGCCGCGGATGTCCACGACTTGTGTCTGACTCGGCTCGGCAGCAACGGGGCCACGGAGTGTTACCTCCTCGGGCGCGGGGCCGAGTACCCGTGCAAGACGGTGGTTTTGCAAGGGTGGATCCTCGATCGCGAGTTTCGTGAGAGGGAAAACTCGAATATCTATACGAGTGAGGTGGTCTCAGCCCTATCCTCTCGCTCTCTCTCTCCATTTCTCCGCTCGGAGTATCACGCGCTCGAAAGAGAGAGAGAGAGAGAGAGAAAGTCGGGGGAGGAAAACAACAAGCTGATCATCCATTCTGCCTGCAGTCGACGACGGAACCGGCATCGTCGCAGTCCACTGCGCTAGTTCCGCTCCCCCCTTCTCATCGTCGTCTACCACCACGACCACCGCCACCGCGCCGACTCTGCACCTCTCGAGCGCGATCGCCCCACCTCGCGACCTGCAGCGGTACGCGGCTCAACTCCACGCCGAGCGAAAATTCGCCGCGCTCGAAGAGAGGGCCGAGAGGCAGAGTGACAAGGCCGTACTCCCCGTGGGCAAGGTCGTCAGGGTCGTCGGGACGGTGGAAGAACCGAGGAATGTCTGGGATACGGAACGCAGGATCATCGCCACTCGGGTCGGTGAGTTTGCTCTCTCTTTCTGTCTCGTCGTAGTATGCGTTGGGTCGTCCCGTGACTCACGAGAGAAAGGGGACCCCCCTCCTCGCCCCGCTGCTTGCTCGCAGAAATCGTCGACGACATCAATCAAATGTCGTCGCACTTGCTCGAGGTCGCTCGCTTGCATGAGGAGGTGTACGGAGGTCATTTCGACGTCGAGGCGCGGTTGGTGGCGCTTGAGAGGACTGAGAAGGAGCGACAGCAGCGTGAGTGGGAAGAAGGCACCAGCAGCGTGGCGTCTTCTTCTGCGCCCAACAGTCCGTCGAAATCGGTAAGTGTCCTCCGTGCCGTTCGGCATTCTTTCTTTCTCGGACCCCCGCTTGTGATCTCGCGGTCTCTGACTGGACGGGGTGTTCTGCATCTAAACAGGGTCGAGAACCGATTCGACCGACCGCGCCTGCCAGGTTGCCCGCCGAAAAGATCACGTTGTACGGCTTCATCTTGTACATCAAGCTTCACGTGCAGCGGCACTATCTCAAATCGATCAAGTCGTCATCTTCCGACGAGGACCACAACGGCACTACCGCCACGCCTCCGTCTTCGCCTTCCCCGTTCGGCGTTTCTGACCTCTCCACCACCACCGACGACGACGCCGGTATCGAAATCGCGGTTCCGTTCTCGTTACCGCAGTTGAAGGCGAACAAGCAGTTGTCGATCTTTGCGACGCGGCTGGCGCAGGAGCAGGCGAGGCTCAAGGAGCAGGCGAGGGTTGAGAAACTTGCGAATGCTCGCAGGTGGGGAACACTCGGTTTAGCCGTGCGCGGGGCGATGGGAGGGAAGGATGGTGATGGTGCTCGCGGCGGCGGCGGTGGAGGAGGAGGCGTCGACGAGACGCCTACGAAAGGTCAGGCCTGGGTGGGGCCAAACCCGTACCTGCGTCGTGATGACGCCACCCCCGCCTTGGACTACGGTCCTTCGTCGACCTCATCGAAACCTCAAGAGTCGGGGCTCAGGCGCCGCCGCGAGCGCAGGCGGTGCGATACGACCTTGTTCTGGGAGGAGGCCGGGCCGCTGTACGACGACGATCTCGCCGACGCGGTTGGAAAAGTCTGGAGAACGGCGATCCGGACGATGCGCAGCTGGGGGATGGTGATCGAATACGCGGAGCCGGAGGCGCCGGTACAGGAGCCGACGCGGGCGACAGCTCGGCGGCGAAAAGCGGATCTGCCGCAGCTGGACGGGACGGACGAATTGCCGGATCTGCCGCGCCACGAGGAGCGGTCGACGACGGTGCTCCGGACGCCACGGAAACGCAAGTCGCCGGCGGCGACTTTCGTGAGTAACTGCCCATGGGGGGACGTTCGCCTGGAGGGCAGTACCGACGACGAGGAGGGTGCGGTCTCAACGCCGCGAGCGGTCAAGAAGAGCAAGGTTGTGGACGACAGGAAGGAGGAGGCGGGTGGACCCGCGCCTGGTTGCCCCTGGGGCGACGTCAAGCTCTTCGACGACGAGGACGACCCGGAGGACCCGACAACACCGGTGCGGGCTGATGTTCGGAGCAGTCGGCAGGCCGGAACGTCGACGACCCGCTTCTCACCGACGACCGTACGGCCAGTCCGTTCTCCCTCGCCCGAGTTTGATATCCCACTCCCTCCGTCGGCGCAACGACCGTCGTCCCCTGCTGCTGCGCGCGTCAAGCGCTCGCCGTCGTCGTACTCCGACTGCTCCGATACGAGCATCGTGACGACCGGTTCCCTCGCCGACAACGACGACGGTGACGAGACTCCGCCGCCGCAGCGGTTCCAACTCGTGACGGCCGCGTCCCTCTGCCCGCTGATCGGGGACCTCGTCAAGTCGATCTATAAGACCGATACGAGGTTGACGTCCGTCTCGGAGGAGGACGTGCGCAAGCGCATGTACTTGGATTCGCAGTGGGAGGCGGTGGGGCGGCACGGCGACCAGGTCACGGAAGCGCTCGATCTGCTTTGCCTCGATGGAGTCCTAAAGAGGCACGGGCAAGGGTTCAGGCCGACGCACCGGTGGTGATGTCCATCGAGGGGGAGGTTCGCTTTTCTTGGTTTAGCTTTTTGGTCGTGGCAGCTGAAGGATAAAGTTCCGGGAGTCTCGGATCTGGCCTGAGTTGACGTAGTAGAAGTATGGACCGCTCCGAGCTGCGTGTACACCCTACTTTGAAGCGAGAGAACGCTTTACTCCGCGGAGGAAAGCTGAAGTTGAGAAAAGTCTCGAGGGGAAATCTTGGTCGCCCTTGTCCGCCTCACTACGCCCGTTGCAGGAGCTCAAAAGGGCTCTGCTGCGTGCTTTTTCCAGATCTTGCACTATGGCTAGCGAGAAACGCGACGCATCTCCGGACGCTTCCAGGTCAGGCGCCAAGACTCCTTCGAAACGACCTCGCCTCGACAAGCCCGCCGACGCTCAGCCAGAAGCTCCGGCAGCGGCTGCTCAATCATCGGCGGGAGTCGAAGCGGTGCAGGCAGCGGAGAAGGCTGAGGTCCCTTCGAGTCCAGCACCGGCGAGGGAAACGGATTCGCCGTCGAGTCGAGGCAAGCAGCGCGGCGGCGGACGCGGCGGTCGGGGCGGAGGAGCGCGCGGCGGACGCGGCGACAAGGGCGCAGGGAAGCAAGGAGCCAAGTCTCGAACGCGGGATTGGAACGACGCACCCAGGGAGGGGAGCCGGAACGCAGAAACGGCGGCCAAGGCGGCCGCTGCCGACGCCAGCGGCGCAGCGGACGCGGGAGCGGGCACCGCAGAGGATGATAAGCGGGACAAGCTCCCGAAGAAGAAGGTCGCGGTCCTGATCGGGTACAGTGGACTCGGTTACAAAGGCAGTCAGATGTACGTCCTCCCGCTGCCAGGGATCGCATCTGCGCATCAGAGAACCCAACGATGGCTGACACTATTCTTTGCACACGTCTGACAGCAACCCTGGCACCGAGACCATCGAGGGAGACGTGTTCAAGGGCCTCGTCGCTGCCGGATGCATCAGCGAAGACAACTCGACGAATCCGCAAAAAGTGAGTTCTCGCGTCTCGCCAAACTGCCAGGTAGCTATCTCTCTGACGCGGGAAAACATCACTTTGACAGGTCTCTCTCGCTCGCGCCGCTCGTACGGATGCGGGTGTCCACGCCGCCGTGAACGTCCTCACGCTCAAGCTCATCCTGAATCCGCCTTCGAAAGCCGACGAGACCAGCATCGAGGACCACATCAACAGCTTCCTCCCTTCCGGGATCCGCGTCTGGTCGATCCTGCGGGTGCAGGGCTCCTTTGATCCGCGGAGAGTCTGCGACCAGCGCCAGTACGAGTACACCTTGCCGACGCACGTTTTCCTCGGTCCGAAACCGGGCACGCCGATGTACGAAATGCTCGAGAAGGCTCGCGCGGCAGACTCGAGCTTTGATGCGAGCGCATGGCCGATCATCGGCGCCAGCAAAGACTTCTGGTCGGCGCAATCCGAGGGGAGCGATTTCCTCGCCGACGTGCAGGCGAAGAAGACCTGGCGCATGCCGCGCGAAGTGCTCGAACAGATCCGGACGTTCGTTCAGGCGTACGAAGGCTCGCACAACTTTTACAACTTTACCGTCGGGAAAGACTTCCGCGACCGAAGTTGTCAGCGCGTGATGCGCAAGCTCGAGGTGCGTGTCGTTCAGCCTCTCCTCAGCTCCGTTTCCCTTGCCGCTGTTCTTACTCACACAATGTTTTGTTTCGCTCACGATGTTTTGGTAACGTACCAGATCACCGAGCCGTTCATCGTGAACGACATAGAGTACATCTCTGTCACCTTCATCGGGCAATCGTTCATGCTGCACCAGATCGTGCGTCGTTAAAGCTCTGTTCTTGGGTAACGCTGGCCGAGCTAACAACATTCCGCGTAATCTACAGCGCAAGATGATTGGCCTCGTCATGCTCGCCGTCCGCTCTGCCTCTCCTCCCTCTCTCGTCCCCGAAACCTTCGGCCCGTCGCGGATCCACGTCCCCAAGGCGCCCGGTCTCGGCCTCCTGTTGATCTCGCCGCACTACACCGAATACAACAAGCGGATCACGGAAGCCAACTCGAAGCTCGACGAGCTGCTCGCGGCCGGGCGGATCGACGACAAGGCGTACGGCGAGCAGAAACGGGACGCGATCGACTTTGTCTCGCTCGGGCTCAAGGACCGGATAGACGAGTTCAAGCAGGAGCAGGTGTACAAGCGCATGTGGTCCGTCGAGCGGGACGACTTGGTCTTTTCCAAGTGGCTCAACTTCCTCGACACGTTTGTCGGCAACGATTTCGAGTGAGCCCCACCCCTCCCTCTTCCTTCCGCCGTCTACATTTGCCTCGCGACGTCTCTCGTATTCGCTGGCGGTCGTCGTCGTCACTGTGTTTGAGCTGACGCCGTTCCCATGGGATCGTAGCTATCTGAACCCGAAGGGTGTCATCCCGCCGTCGGCAACGTACAAGAAAGGTGAGAACCCGGAAAAGACTCGCGCGACCAATGCCGACGCTGCTGCGCAGGCCCCGAGCGCAGAGGTCGCCCCACCGAGTGACGACGAAGAGGGACTGGCCGGCGACGACGAGTAGACGACATTAAGGCCGCAATGCAATCCCTAAGCTTTTTTTGACCCGCGGGGTGGTCTGTGAACGACCAAGTTGCTTGCGAGAGCGGGGTCCTGCTAACGCGGCGAGAATCGCTGCGAGGTTTTTGCATCCGTCTCCATGTGTAGACAGTGAGAGTTCATGCTCATGCTCAAAGGGGCGTGGGAGAATGCTACAAGGGTACCGAAACGGGCTTTTAGATGACGGCCGTCCGTGTCCGCTGGAAGAGCTGGTCGACCACCTGCGAGACATGTCCAATCGTCTCGAGCGTGTCGTCAAAGGTTTTCTGTACGCCAGCCATATTGCGTCGTCAGCACAGGTGCGGAGAGAAACGAACATGCCCGTTCCACACGAAACAGCCGGGAGAAGACGGAAGTGGCGACGTACATCCACTTCAGGCTCGTCAAACACAATTAGGCAGCCGGCTCCCTGGTCGAGGATGCCGTTAAAGACCTTGTCGAGGATCATCTGACTCAATCTGCGCGCGGGTTGAGGGCGAAAAAAGCGTCAGGCTCTGTCCACAAGGGGGGGGGGGGCAGAACAAAGACCCTCTAGCTACTGGACTTACTTGATCTCGACGTCCCGGACCGGTTGCTTGACCAGTTCGGCGACGTGAGCGATCTCGACGCGCGAGTACGGCTCGATGATGCGCATCAGGTTCTGCTCGAGCAGGGTGTCGTACAACGCCGCGAGGTGATTCCGGATGATCGGGTCGTCCGACAATTCTGTTCGAATCGATATTTCTCTCGATTGCATCAGTTTTCGCTGCGTCCCGTCGTCGAGGAGAGCAGGCAGAAAGAGAGCCGGTTTTGGAGGGCAGAGGAAAAAGATCCGAACCTTTCTTGCGCTCGCGCAACTCGCGCTCAAACTCTTGCAGACTCCGGTCCTGGTGCGCCTTGGCGACGGCCTTCATTGCCTCGACTTCCGGACCCGCATACCGTTGAGCGGCCTTGCCGCCGACGATCGACGTCACGTCTTCGGCCTGTTTCGGGGGCGCGGCGGCGCGTGTGTCAGCCTCAGTGCATAAGCGCAAGGGGGAACAGTATCGGGGATGTCTAGCCGCCCAGAGAAAGAAGAGAAGAGAAAGAGCGCACCAAGTTGAGCATGATCTTGCAGAGGAGCATGTACTTGAGCGCGGGCACGGCGCGCGAGTCGTCCTGGCCCGAGTAACCCTCGAATGCCTCGAAGAAGTAAGAGTACCTGTTCGTATAGTCAGATGAGTTTCTAAGTTTTTCCGTGTTCCTGCTAGGGGGAGAGAGAGAGGACGCACGCCGTCTTGTAGTCCTTGTCTTCGGCGTGGAGGATGCCCGACTGCATGTCGAGCTGGGCCTGGAGGGACGGGGGGCAGTAAATCGAGTTGGCGGCGGTGCGGGCCGAGGTGAGGGCGGCCTTGGCCTTGGGGAGGTTGACGAGGGCGTGGTGGACGCGCGACTCGAGCAGGTGCACCTCGGTGAGGATCATCTTGTCGTCGAGTTTCTTCAGCTCGCGGAGCAGCGAGTTGATCAGGTTCAGGGCCTCTTTGTAGTTCTGGTTGTCAATGTAGCTGCGAGAGGGGGGGACCGACGGTCAGAATCTCGGGGTCATGCGGAAACTGGCAGAGAAGGCGGCGGGCGTCCTTCCTTACAGGGCGACGAGGCGAGTTTCGAGGTTTTGCTTGAGAAAGATGCGCTTGTCGTTCTTGGCCCATTCTGCGCTCTCCTTTGTCGCCTCGATCTGGATGGGGGTGCTATCCGGAATCGCCGCAAACAAGTCGAGGAGGGTGCGGACTGGCGTGCGCGAGTAAGAGTCAGCGTGGGTGCCGTGTGGGCACCTAGGAGTGGTCACTGACTGAGTTTTGCGGTCTTTGCCTTTGCGAGGTTGACGACGAGGGTCCTGGACTGGCGGAGGATGTCTGCGAGGGCTGAGGCGTCCCTCTGGTCCCTGTAGAGCTCTGCGAGTTTGACGATGGCCTGCTCCTGCTGCTTGAGCAAGTCTTCGTCCCTCGGCCCTGTGCATACTCGGCGTGTCAGTGGGCGTTGAAATCGACGTCGGGGGCTGGGTGACTGACCTGCGGGGTGTTTGAGGATGTCGGCGAGGGCGCGCTGTCGCTGGGCGGGGTCTTGGAGTGCGAGTGCCTGATCGAGTGCAGACTGCGTAGAAGTGCTCGCCATCGCTGCCATCCTCGTAGACCGTGCAGGTGGTCAAGAGACAGACCGATGATGCGGCCTCTCTCCGTGGTCGTCGTCGTCACTCGTCCGCTGACACGTTCTCGCTTCGCTCTCTTTCCGTGCGACGCTTGTCACAGTCAGAGACGCCGAACTATGGCCTCGACATCAACCGCGCCGCCGCCCACCGTCGCCGACGACGCTCCCCTCCCGATCCCGAACCTCGCCCTCCCGCAACTCGCCTTCGTCCTCACTGACCCCAAAGCGGAACACAAGCGCGACGGGGCTCTCCAGCGACTCGTAGACGGGATCGTCAAAGATGGTCAGTCGCAAGTCGAGCAAGCGGGAAAGATATGAAGCGCGCTGACCGTGACCCTCTTGCCCACAGAGATGGCACCGTACCTCGAGACGCTCGCCGAGCGCGGCATAGTCCCTGCCACGCTGTCTTCACCCTCCTCCGCAGCCGCAGCCGCAGCCGATTCCGCTTCCTCCTCCTCCTCTTCCGCCGCCCCCGCCTCCGCCTCCGCCTCGGACCTCATCGCCTCGCTCCGAGAAAAGAACCAGGCCGAACTCGAACGGTTAGAGACCAAACTCGCCGACGCCCGCACCAACCTCGGCGAGTCGGAAGTCTCGGACGCCCTCCGCGAACGCGCAGCCTACCTCGCCCGGATCGGAGCCGAAAAGACGCAAGCCGTCAAGGCGTACGAGGACGCGATCGAAAAGACAGCCGGAAAGGGGACCAAGATCGACTTGGTCCTCTCGGTCGCGCGGATCGCAATGTTCCACGACGACCACGAACTGATCGCTTCCACCCTCGACCGCGCACAAAAGTGAGGTTTACGTGCGCGTGAACGAGAGGAACGGGCAATAACTGACATATCGTCCCTTTTTTTTTTTTCACTTGGTGCGCGTCAACAGGCTCGTCGACGAAGGAGGAGACTGGGACCGCCGCAACCGCCTCAAGGTCTACCGCGGCGTCCACTTCCTCTCGATCCGCAACTTTAAAAAGGGCGCAGAACTCTTGCTCGACGCCCTGCCGACGTTCACCGCGAGCGAACTGATCGACTATGACGACTTTGTCGTGCTGTGTGTCCTCGCCGGCGTGTTTGCCCTCGAGAGGAAAGACTTGAAGAAAAAGGTGAGGCAGCCCAGCCCGGCCGGCGTGCGACTTTCGGATGCTTCTCCTTTCCCGCTTTTGCGGGCTAGCAGAGCTGGTACTGAGCTGTCAGCTGTACGCCTCACAGGTCATTGATGCGCCCGAAGTGATTGCGGTCGTCCCGACCGTGCCGACGATCAAGGGTTTCGCCGAGTCGCTGCACAAGAGTGACTATGCCGCCTTTTTCAAAGCCCTCGGTTCGTCGCACACTCTGTTTCCTTCTCTCTGCCTTCTGCCTGCCTGTGTCACCGATCGGCTGATACTCCGCGATTGTGCTACGAACAGCCGCCGTCGAGGAACACCACCTCTTGCCTTCCCGCCTCCTCTCGATCCACGCCAAGTACTACACGCGCGAACTCCGCATCAAGGCGTACACGCAACTACTCGAGAGTTACAGGAGCGTCACGATGGACAACCTCAGTGCCGCGTTCGGCGTCTCGAGCGAGTGGCTCGATGCGTGAGTTGCCCGTCATCGTCGACCCTTTCTCTCTCTCTCGTGTTCTAGGGTTTTCTCGGTCAACTGACATTGAGGGAGCGGTATCGGACAGGGACCTCGCGCGCTTCATCGCCGCCGGCCGGTTGACGTGCTCGATCGACCGCGTCAACGGGACCGTCGAGACGCACCGCCCCGACGCCAAGAACGCTCGCTATGCCGCTGTCATCAAGCAGGGTGACGCTGTCCTCACCAGCGTACAACGGTTGAGTCGCGTTATTGGCTGAAGTGGAGAAAGGACAGGGGCGTTGGCACAGTGTTGCGCCAAGTTTTTTGCAATTGTCCATGATCAGCAACCGCTCTTTTCCGTTCTCTGCCACATGACTCCATGGTTCGCTGGCTCGTGCCTAAGCGCTCAGTACACGCTCGTGTTGTCTAGGCAGGAGCTATTCTTCCACAGCGCCTAGAATTTCTCTACGGCAACCGCCTCGCGAGCCTTGTTGAGCTGGATCTGCAGTCCGCGCCCTCGCCAGGGGTTGTCACCCTCAGTGACGTTCGGTAGCCAGAGCTCGTATCCCGGCATGTAGCTGCGGGTAGCGGTTCCGGACAGGTCGGTCCATCAGTTTGAGTTATTATTATTTTTGGTAGATCCGGGAGAAAAGAGAAGTCGCGTTGGCAGGCAGCACGCACCGCGCGATAAAGTCTTTGACCTGCTCGTCCGTCATTCCGACGCCGCCGTTCTTGGCCTTCATGTTGTGTTCTTGCTGCGCGGGTGCCGGAAAGGGGAAGGAGAGAGCTATGAGCGACGATTGCGACCGAGCGCAAGCGCACTTTGGCCGCCACTCGCCCGCAATACAAAGCACAAGCGTACCTCGAGGCGCCACTCCCATACGTAGCCCAACCGTTCCGGTTTGAGCTGCACAAACGTGTCAATGTAGCTCCACAGGTCGGTGTACTCGCGCAGGTTGCGTTCGACGGTGCGGAGATGTTGAAGCGAATGCTCGAGGAAGAACGGCCGGTCGTAGTCGATCCGAAAAGCCTGTTTCGCTTCCTCGGGTCGCTCCGTCGCGAGTCGGTATTTTTGCTGCAGGTCGTCTCCTCCGGGGCTACGACAAGAAGGCTGGAAGCCGTTCATCCAGCCCTCGAAGAGAACGATGTCGACGTCTCCAGCCATCTCGATCCGAACCCACTCGGACCGGTCTAATCGATCGCCTTCTCCGCCGTGCAGGCTCTTTTCAAAGACAGGAATGACCGCCTCGGCGTCCGGATTGCGATACGCGGTCTTGAACTGCTCGAGGACCGTCTTGGCGAGTTGGAGATCGTGCGTTCCAGCTTGGCCCCGACCGGAGAGGAGCTTGTTCCCTGGATTCTCGGCGGCGACCCCTTTCAGTTCTGACCAAGGGAGGTAGAGGTCATCGAGCGAGACGGACACTGTCCGAAGCGGCGTTTCGGATGACCTCGCTTGAGCGAGTTCTGCAAGACGAGCGGGGAGCTTGGAAGCCAGGTAGGATTTGCCTGCGATCACGAGAATCAGTACACTTCTGGTACACTCGTATTGACCGGGTGTAGCTAATGCGTTCCGGACGTGCCTGAGCCTTGTGGACCTTGCAAACCGACAAAGAGTGGGGGCGACGCTCTGCCGCCGTCGGCCGATTGGCTCCCGCCATGGTTCGCATTCGACGCCGTTCGCTGCAGGTCGAGCTGATCGAGAATGAACGCTGCTGCGAGGTCCAGCGCGGTCTGCGGCATCGTCGAGGGCGGCGGCGACATGGTTCGGGTCGCGGCGAGTCTGCGGTGGGGCAGCAGCGCAAGACGGCTCAGAGGACGTTGACGGAGCAGGCTGGACGTCTCTTGCGTGCACAGTCTAGCGATCAGGAGACTCTGGTGAAAATCAGCGGCCTTCGCCGACGCAGGACCGGGTCGGAGTATGTCGACCCACATCTCCGCTCGGCGTCTCCGCGACTCCGCACCTAATCTCTCTCCCTCTTTCCCCAAGGAAGCCAGCTCGGCGAGATCTTGCTGATCGTGTTCCAGCGTGACGGTCAGCTACGCCCCAGTCCCCCGCATCCGCCACGATGGCTCCTCTTCGGTGGGTTGCCGGGCCATCATCAGCTCTCGAGGGCGCCAGGCGCTTTGTACGTACGCACCGCAGGGCAGACGCATCCGACGTTCGTGGAGGACGTCCCTTAAGGTCCCGAGGAGTCCTACGTCGGAACGGGATTGGCCGCACATGCCTTTTATGACAACGGCTAGATACGTATTGCTCGGCACTGCGGCTTGTTCGTACTTGAAGGACTCGGCGGCCCCCACGACAATGCCTATTACGACTAGGCGTCCGCGCTGCCATACGGAAGCAGGGCGGAATAAACTGCTCCGACTGTTTGCGCGCAAGCGACCAGGCTGGCTGCCGGTGGGCGCTTCTCCGACTTCTCCCCCCCTCGGGAGAATGAGGCTCCGGATCCGGCCGACCGCCAGCTGAATTTCCACGAGGTCGATCACTCGGCGCTGCGTCGGAGACGTCCTCCCAGCAGCTGCAGCTGGCTCTGCTTCCGCTTCCACCATACAGCCTTTTGACATAGACCTAATGCCCGACGCTTCCATGAACACGAACACCAAAGCTCGCGTCGGCATCAACGGTTTCGGTACGTCTCTTTTTGTGTGCAGTGATTGGACTCGCGCTGAATTCCCTACTATGTCACAGGTCGGATCGGTGCGTCAAAGCGGTCACATGTTTGAGCGGTTCTGTGCATGTGCTGATCGCGCCCGCCCTTCACCCGAACAGGCCGCGCTGTTTTCCGCGCTTCGCTCAACCGAGATGACCTCGAAGGTACGGAAGGAGGAGCACATGCAGACCAGGCTCGTCTCAAGCGTCTCCTGATGCCGACGCCTCGACGCTCGCCGCTGGGGAAGGCTCGGGATGAGCCTGCTTGCGGACACGCTTCGCCCGCGGGCTAACCGCCAATTCGTCTCCTGTCGCAGTTGTTGCCGTCAACCACACTGCACCCAACCTCAAGACGCTGTGAGTTCGTTGTGATCGCGTCCGACGAACCTTGCACTGAACAGCGACTCTCCGCAGGCTCTACTCGATCCACTACGACTCGACTCACGGCCGTCTCCCTGATGCCCAAGACCTCACGGTCGACGAAGCCAACAACTGCCTCGTCTTCCGTGGCCGGAGAATTGTCCTCTTCTCTCAGCGCGACCCGCTCAAGCTCGACTGGGCCGCGGCCGGTGCCGAATACATCGTCGAAGCGACCGGCAAGATGCTCACGACCGAGACGGCGAGCCAGCACCTCCAGGCCGGCGCGAAAAAGGTTGTCATCTCTGCTCCGGCCAAAGACGCCGAGACCAAGACAATCGTCGTCGGCGTCAACAGGAAGGAGTACAGGCCCGATATGAAGGTCGTTTCGAACGCCTCGTGCACGACAAACTGCCTTGCCCCGCTTGCCAAAGTCCTGCACGACGAGTTCGGCATCGTCTCCGGCATGATGACGACTGTGCACGCTTCCACTTCGTCCCAGGTGAGTGCGCAAGAGTAGGAAATAGTCCGCGGAGAACCTCCTCCCCTGCGAGCTCTATTTGGGACCCTTGCTGATCCAGGGCACGCGCGCAGCCGATCCTGGACGGCTACAGTAAGAAGTCGGTGCGCCTCGGTGAGTCGAACTCGCAGTCCACGAACAACCGGTACTTGCTCAAGACTGCAAGAACTCACACATTTTCGATGGCATCGCAGGCCGCGGCGTCGGACAAAACATCATCCCGACCAGCACTGGCGCGAGCAAAGCGGTCGCGCTCGTCCTGCCCGAATTGGCGGGCAAGTTTGCAGGTCTGAGCGTCCGCGTCCCGACCAACAACGTCTCGATGGTCGACTTGACCGTCCGGCTCGAGCGCCCCGCCGAGAGCAAAGAAGCCCTGCTGCACCCTCTCCGCGAAGCGGCGGCGGGAAGGCGCAAATGGAGCATCGCTCCTCTCACGAATGTCATCTCGGTCTCGGACGAGGAGCTCGTCTCGCACGATTTCCTCGGCCGCGAGGAGTCGTGCGTCGTCGACGTCGCCGCGACGCTCATGCTCGACCCGCACACCTTCAAGGTCATCGCCTGGGTGGGTTTGGTCTTGTTACTCTCGTGCTTTGCTGATGGCGCTGGCGAGGGCTGCGCAATCGTGTACTCGTGCGACAGCGAAAACGGAAGAACAACGCCACTAACCCTTTTTTTTTTTTTTTTCGCGCAGTACGACAACGAGTATGCGTACTCGGTCCGTTGCCTGGACCTCGCCAGCTACATGCACGCGGTCGACAATGGCCTTCGGAGTGGAGTGGTGACCCCGTTCGCTGGGGCGACGCCGCAGTCGCTGTCGTCCCTCGCAGTTTCCGCCTAGAAAAGGAGTGCTCGTTTTCATATTTCCTCCTTAGTCCGTGTAGTCGTACTCATTCCCTCGCAGTATCCCGTTTGTGTACAAAGTTTCCGTTGCCAATCGGCCTGACACTCTCATAGACGGAAAACATGGGTCAAGAGTGCTCGACCCTCTTCGCAGCGAGGAGAGTCCTGCAGCCTCCGCCAAGAAACGGGCTGTGAATCCGCGCTAGCTTGTCGCACGAGAACGCGGTTCGCTTTCAGTAGAACTCGGAAGCACGTCCGAAGGATCAGTTCGACGTAATCGAGCCCAGCTGGAGGAGGTTCCTTGACGCCGCAAGTTCCGCCAGCTTGCTCGCCGCCCATCGCCGCCCATACCGGATGCTCGCCTCAAAGAGTAGCCCGCTCTCGATGCATGCACTCTCAAGCAGTTCGGACGTCTCTCGACCGTCAGGAAGGAGACACTGGTCACCGGACCAGGGATGGGTTTTGTAATCCCTTGCAGGTACTGCGGCTCTACTCAAGGAAGCAGAGACGTTTAGTCGAAGAGACCGAAGCCCTGCATACAATTGAGTTTGTGAGCACTCCTCACCGGAATGAAACAGGCGGAAGACGGAACGCGAGTTCCGGAGCACAACGGCCTTGTTCCCGGAAGACAGGGATTGCACTCACCATGTCGTCGTCCGACTCCTCCTTCTCCTCCTCGGCCTTCTCGGCGGCCGGGGCGGCGTCACCGCCAGCGGCGGCGGCGCCACCAGCAGCGGCAGCCGGGGCGGCACCGCCCGACGGGACCGACGCGAGCTTCTTGGAGCCCTCGGCGATGACCTCGTTGATGTCCTTGCCCTCGAGCTCGGAGAGGAGCTTGGAGAGACGCTCCTCGTCAACCGAGACGCTGTAGAGCGGGCGGGCGGGCGAACAGGCGGACGGGCGGCAGTGCGAGGAGGGGGAGAGGGCGAAAAAAGGTAGGGAAAAGAGGGAGCATTCAGGTTGTTCGTCAGCACGGGGGCTTGGCACGCTTCCTCGGAAGGGCTAGGACAATGCAGGGCAAAGGAGAACGTACTCGGCGGCACCAAGGATGGTCTTGATGTCCTCAGCCGAGGGGGAGGCGTTTCCACCGGTGACGGCAAGGAGGTAGGCGGCGACGTACTTCATCTGCGCAGGATGAACCTAGGGAGTCAGATACACCGTTCTTGTCTCGTCGTATGAGTGCAGTATTGATCTGAGCGAAGGGGGTGTGTGTATCGGCCCTAGCGAGTCGAGTCGAGCAGGCAAGCTCTCTCGCCCGCGGTGAAGGATGCCCCAGGCGTAGTAACCTCAGCCCCTTGTGATCCCCTGAGACGACCCGTTTGTGTATCGGCCTGGCCGGCTGGTTCGCGGCGAGCGGTGTACCCGGGCGAGGGCGGCGAGAATGGACGAGCATGCTCTGCTCGACTCGACAGGCGGGCGGTGGACGGGTAGCGGCGGGTGGCGCGCGCGTGAAAGAGGGGAGGGGAGGGGCGCAGGAGAGACTCAAGATGTACCGTGAGCTGGTTTGTTGGACCTTTAACCTGGACGGAGCAGCACGAGTGAGGAAAGGGGAGAGCCGAGTCCGAGTCGGAGACGCTGCGTTGAATTGAATCCGAGCGTTTGAGCTGAGCACGTCGCCGCGCCGCGCCTCGCCTCGCCTCGAACCCGCTCACCGCCCCGTCTTTGCCCTCTGTTCACTTCGGTCAACCCCACTGGTCAGTCAGTCTACACACACCTGCACATCTCTCTCTCCCGCCCCGACCACCAGCGACTGCCCCAGCCCGCCCCGCCCTCGCCATCACCGCGTGGGTCCAGTCGACCAACGACACCACCGCGCCTCCCCTCGACTGCGCACCTCGTTCGCGCCGCCAACGCCGTGCAGGGCCCACTGTTGGACGGGCGGATGGTATAAACGGAAGAAGGGAGTGATATGGCCCAGGCGCGCTAGGCAAGAGCGATGCCGACGGGACAGGGAAGGGTCGTGGCCTAGTTCGAGTCGAGTCGGGGCAAAGTGGACCAGCTCGGCGAGGGGCAATCAGGGACGTCCCTCATGGCTCGCAGACAGCCTAGCCAGGGAGGCCATGCGTCAACACGCTCCAGCAGTTGGCTGCCTTAGTCGCACGCGCTGCGTCACAACGAATGACCCCCGAAGCGCGACCCTCGAACACTCGCCCCGATTCCAAAACCAACGCCTTCTGGTACTAAAGTTGCCGGCGCTGACATAGCTCCTCTCTCTCGCGGTGTCCACCTGTGCAGGTAATCATGAACGCTGACGAGGCTGCTGCCGAGCGCCGCAAGGCCCGCACCTTCAAGAAGTTCTCGTACCGTGGTGTCGAGGTCCGTCACTCTCACCCGCCTTCCCTCTCGCTTGTTCGCCGAATCCACAGCACCCCCCATGCTGACTGCCCAGCCTCACCCACTCGTACGCAACACACCTCCAACAGCTCTCCCAGCTGCTCGACCTCGACTCGGCGGCTTTCACCGAGCTCGTTCACGCTCGTGCCCGTCGCCGATTCCAGCGGGGCCTCAAGCGCAAGCCGCTCGCGCTCATGAAGAAGCTCCGCAAGGCCAAGACCGAGTGCGAGCCGAGCGAGAAGCCCGCCGTCGTCAAGACCCACCTCCGTGACATGATCATCGTTCCCGAGATGGTCGGCTCGGTCGTCGGCATCTACAACGGCAAGGTCTTTAGTGCGTTTATCTCCTACGTCCGTCACCATTCCCTTGTGCACGGAGCTGACGAATCTTGACCTGTCCCGACAGACGCTGTCGAGATCAAGCCCGAGATGATCGGTTTCTACCTCGGCGAGTTCTCGATCACCTACAAGCCCGTCCGCCACGGTCGCCCGGGTATCGGTGCTACCCACTCGTCCCGTTTCGTAAGCTCACTCCACCGAAATGGCCGTTTCGCTTGCGGCCGCTTCGAGATGCAGTCTGCTCACTCTGTGCCTTTTTGCTACCCCTCAGATCCCCCTCAAGTAAACGAGGAGAATACGAAACGCGATGGGACGGTGGAATGGCGGGGCGCCGGGGTTCCGGCTCCGCGCGGCGCGGTGGGGCGGAAGCCAGAAGCCCTTGTACGATTCGCTGTGTGGTGCTGCAGCAATCCTTTTCTCTTTTCAAAACGTCTTGGGGAGGGGTCCTGCCCGTTGCGTTGGCTATCTCTTGCGCTCATAGGAAGCAGAGCGGCCTGCCGTTCCGCTGTCACAACCGAGAGAGTTGCTTTCCCTCGAGTGGAAACCCGCCGCCGACGGTGGCATGAGGTCAAAGTCAAGCACTCGCTGGGCAGCGCTCGCACCTTTGCAATGCTTCTGGCAGCGACGTGTAGAGTGAACAGCTGGCCTTTGCTCCGACCGAACATACCGAGTGCGAACGGAATGCTAAGTAGAGGAACCCTTCTTTGCACGCAGGCGGGTGACTATCACTTGAGGTACTTGATGGCGGACGCCGAGCCTGCTCCTACGTAAGACAGGCCCGACCAGATTGTTGTGCCGGCGACGATCCACCTGTGCAGGGCGCGGGAGAAAGGGAGGGCGTGAGCACTCGCCCTCGGTGGCGCAAGGACTTGGCTGTATCGTTTCTCGCCGACGCCCGCTCGGCAACAGAAGCAACTCACTGGAGAGCGAGTAACGGTGTGCTCAAGTCGAAGGGCAGGAGAGGCGCCACCGTCGTGGCCCCGACGAGGACGAGTTGCAAGAAGGTGTTGTACTTTGAGATCTGCGTCGGGTGAACCGAAGCGGACGGGATCGAAAAGTCCCAGTAGCGCTTGAAGGTTTTCTGTTGTGCGGCGAGGGCGGGCGCATGGACGATGAGCTCTCCTCGCTATCTCGATCTTAGCCAGCTCGACGCTCGAAAGAGGAAGACTGGACGCACTGGAGGCGGTAAGGAGGCGTAGCGGAAGTAGAACGCCGAGATGGACAAGGCGACATCGCGCCCTAGGATGATGATTGCGAGAGGGACTGTGGCCCAGAAGGAACTTTTGTCAGCCTCACACTCGACGGCAGATCGGATCCCTTCGTCCGTGCGTCGGAACCGCCTTGGGGATCAAAGAGCTCACGGGGTAGCATGTCGCGCATCGCGAGGGTGACGACCATGGTCGTCATTAGGAACTTGTCGGCAGCGGGGTCGAGGATGCTACCGAGAACGGTGCCCATGTTGTATTTCCTGGCGAGCCACCCGTCGAGCTATTCGATCCCCGTACACACACAGCCTGTCAGCTCATGCGTGTGATCAGTGTCCAGACCGGATGGAGGGACAGCGCACCAGGTCTGAGACTCCTGCGACGAACAAGAGGCCCGTTGCGGTCGCGAGGTCGCCTTTGAGGATGTAGTAGCCGATCGCAGGACAGGCGATGATCCGAGCGGCAGTCAAGGCGTTCGGGATAGTATAGATATTCTCTCGCGGTTCCTTCTTGTCGCCGTTCGGTGGCAGTGAAGGAGGCGCAGGAGGAGCGGAGGCTGCCGCAGCGGCAGGAGGAGTCGCAGGTGACGGATGGCTGCGGGCGGTCGTTGCCGGCTTCGGAGGTCGGGTTGCAAAAGTGCGCAGGGCACACGCGGATATGGACGTCCTGGGTGCAGCTGGCCAGCATCTCCGGAGGCTCGGACATGCTGCATTCGAGTTGGCGTGTGGGGAGCGAGGCGGAAAGAAGGAGGGAGGAAGCGAGCGAGCGAGTGCCGGCGCTCTGGGCGAGCAGGCGCCGGTCGAGCGCAGCAAGTGCCGAGTTGGTCGCAGCAGCTGGTCCATTCCGACAGTTCACCTCGTGATGCGCGAGAGCCAAGAAGCAGCCGACTCCGACTCGGCGCTGACTTTTTGGCTTTGGCTCTGTCCAAACCGAGGACTCTGCTCTGTGAGCAGGGCGGGATACAGAGCTACCGTGATCAACATTGCTGTGCGCCATGCCAGCTACCCTCGACCTTTCGCCCGAGCTAGAGGCGGACTCGACGCGCCCGGCCGCCTCGACTTCATCCAACGCGTTGCCAACGTCGCCGACCGGAGAGCGCTCGACCTCGAGGGCGGAAGCGAGGACTACCAACTGGAGAGAAGAGCAGGCAATCATGCAACACCAACTCCGGCAGGCCAAAGCCGAGATTGCGCAACTGTACGTCTGATCTGGTCTGGTCCGTCCGTCTGGCGGCTCGTTCGCTCCAAAGTCCTCAAATCGGACATCACCGAACCAGATCAAGCTACTGTCTAGAGCCAGAAGACTGACACGCTCTCTGCCACAGACGCTCGAAACTCGGCATGCAGAGCAATGCCGCCGCTTTCAACGCCAGTTCGCCCCGACAAAGTCTCGGGTCTCCTGCACATGAGTCGGGTCCCACGCCTCGACGTCGCTCAGTCAGCCCGTTCGACAACAGCGGAAGCTCGCCCCGCTCCGCCGACGGTGCCGTCCTGGCATCTTCGCCGCGGTCCGTGTCGTCGAACCGCTCATTCGGTCCCGGCGGGGCAGGCATGCCGGGCTCGGTAGCGATGAACCGCGCCCTGATCTCGAATGAGGGAGGCGAGACTGTCGAGACACTCTTGGCAGAACCGTCGGAGGGGCTGCAAGTCCGTACGAGCGAAACGGAACCGGTCTCGCCCTTGAGCCTGGCCGTACCCGATCCGATCAATGCCGCGCCGGCGGAGCCCTTCTTTGCGGCTACGACAAGCAATCCACCTGCTCCAGGACTGAATGCAAACGGCCTGCCTCAGCCGGCGCCCCGATCACGTTCACCCCTCCCGTCGGGGTCGTCTTCGTCGAATCCGTTCTTTGGCTCGTCGGGCGTGACGCGAGAGCGCTTGTCAAAGTCGGCGGCCTCGGCGCAGAGCGGGAGCGGCAAAGTCATCAGCGGCTTGCAGAGTGATCTTCTGCAGGCCAGGTCGGCGTTGGAGAGCACGCGCGGCCAGTTGCGGCTGAGTCAGCGAGCAGTGGAGCACCTGGGGAGGCAGACCGGTGAGTTTTGCGAGTCTGGTCTGAACCGAAACGAACCCTCCGCTCACCTTGCGCTGGGCGGTGGTGGTACACAGAGGACTTGAGGGAGACGAAAGAGCGCCTCTCTTCCGAGATCCAAGGGCTGAATCGGCAACTCGCCCGGAAAGAGCGGCTGCAGGATGAAGCGCTGGCGCGCGCCCGAGCAGCCGAAGCCTCGCTCGCGACGGTGCAGAAGGAGCTCGCCGATCTAAAGGCAACGGTCAAGAGCCGGATGAAGGAACTCGAGGAAGGCGCAAAGCGCGCAGAGGAGGCCAAGGTCAAGACTGAGCGGGAGTACACGGCGCTGAGAGACGGGCTGAGGTACGGCGCTTCCGCATCCGGGAGTTATAGTCTAGCGAGTACTGATGATCTCACCGACGTTCGATAGAACGATGCAAGATGGATGGCGCGACGACCTGCGATGGCTCAAGGACGATCTCAAGAGGTCGCAACGAGAACTCGACACCAAGACGAGCACGAGTGAGCTTTCAGGCTGTCGGCTCGCTTCACGGCACTCGCGTAGCATGCTGACTGTTGTCACGAGTCCACAGTAACCAAGCTCCTGGCCGAACGCGAAGGCATCGCCTCTGTGCAAGTTTCGGATCTATCTTCCCTTCGCGCACACCACGTCGCCTTCCAGGAGCAGCATACATCGGCGGCATCAACAGCGTTGAAGGAACTCGGATTGCTGTCAGGTCGCACGGAGCAAGATCGCCAACGGACCGAATCGCTCCGAGAAGAATTCGCACGACTGCGGAGGGCGATGGTCGATTTTGAGCTGGAGGCAGGAGCAGGCCCTCCGGCGTCGGGCATGTTTGCATCCTCGCTGGTCGAGGGCGCAACAGGATAGGATTTTAGCAATACTCGCAACGCAAAATGCATTCGGAGTCGCCCAACGAAAAATGATCTCGTTGGCCGTGCGAGAGAACCGCTGCGCTTTTGTCTCGCCCCTCGCTATGGCTCTTTGCTCCCAATTAAATGCCATTCGGTGCATTGCGTCCCTCCTAGTATTCCCGCTGGCTCTGTTCAGTACAACAAATCGGTCTCCTGCCGTCCGCCCGCCCGCCGCCGCCAATCCTCAATGAAACGCATGCATGGCCGCCGTCACCTTGGCGCAATCTCGGGCGCAGACGTAGGCATCCGTCCCCGAGCCGGTCGCGTCCGGGATGACGCACTTCTCGTCCATTCGAGAGGGACAGGGGCAGTCGGCGGGTGAGGCGACGCAAGTAAAGTCGGGGCAGATGAACGTCGAGCAGGACACTGGTTGTTCGATGGAGGTAGTGGACAAATACGTCAGCCCATCGTCCGTTACAATCACGCGCGACCCTAGGCCAATGAAGCCCAGAAGCGTGCGGATCTCGAGATAATGACGGGCACAGGCTCACCGGTTTCGAGCTGCTCGTCCCAGGTCGGTGGCCGCTGCGCTTGCTGCTGCTGTGCGTGTTGCTGGTGGAAGAACTGCTCGAAGAAGGCCGTCGCGAACGAGGGGAGCAGGACGAGGGCGACGACGACGACGAGTAGTGGGGAGCGGATCGAACCTCCTCGTCGGGCCGGAGACGGCGTGGCGAGCAGAGACATGCTTTTGTTTCGATCTTGTCTCCCGCGGCGGCGCAGACCTTTCCTGAGTGCGAATGGTCGATGCCTCGGAAGCGAAGGAGAGAGAAATCGACCAACGTCGAACCTGATGACTTTCTCGTACAATTTAAACAACGAGCTGACTGGCTGTAGTGTTAAATGAATGCAAACTGCTACCAATGCGCTAAAGTCGCCGCTGCGGAGACTGAGGCGGCGACCGACTCGACTCCTTCCGCCCGGCTGAGTGCGCGCCCATCCTCTCCGTGCCCTGCCTGGCTCCTGCATATTGTTCTTCGTCTCGACGAGGCGGTCGAGAACTCGGTCCTCTGTCGCTGACGCGCCGCTCCTCCGACTCTCGCGACCGATAGCGCTCGTCGCGCCTGACATCGTCTCTGTGCGTTCGACTGCCATGCCGATCTGCCTCTCCCCTTTCGGCGCTGCCGCCGCGGACTCGCCGCTTGGTCCCGTACACATCTTGGCGATCATCGTGCGATCGTGCGAGAGGATCGCGATCCTCGTAGCGTGATCTTGCGGGTCTGTGGCGGTGGTCCCGCTCGTCGCGGTCGTGGTAATCGGTTCGTCGCCGCGGCGACCTGGACCTGGACCTGGACCTCGTCCGCTCCTTCTCTCTTCGCCGTTCGCGTTCGCTGCCTCCGGCGCTTCTTGCACTCCCTTCGCGCTCGTCCCGGCCGTGCTTGTGTCGCGCGGCGCGCTCTTCGCGGATCCGCTGCCGCTCGGCCTTGCGTGCCTCGTGCTCGGCGCGCTTCTCGGCTTTGCGGCGCGCCTTTTCGAGGATGGCAGCGTTTGGGTCCGTCGAGGTCGAGGCCGAGACTGACGGCGTCGCGGGGACCGTTGGCTGACGAGGAGTCGGTGCAAAGCCACTGGCGCGGAGAGTGAGAGGGGGACAGAAATGTCAGGCTTGTTTTGTCCCGGAACGCCCGAGAGCCGGCTG
This sequence comes from Rhodotorula sp. JG-1b, assembly GCA_001541205.1. Lineage (NCBI taxonomy): Eukaryota > Fungi > Basidiomycota > Microbotryomycetes > Sporidiobolales > Sporidiobolaceae > Rhodotorula > Rhodotorula sp. JG-1b. Next base: position 113,975 of record KQ954496.1, on the reverse strand, counting down.
CGTTTAGGCTTACAGTGCCTGGGCGAGAGCATCCTCCTCTGCTTCTTTGATGCGTTTGAGCTCTTCCTGTCGTTCGCGCTCGCGGGCTTCGGCGTCGGCGCCTCCCTCCTTGTTGTACCAGGTCAGGTCCTTGCCGTTCTGCCACCTGCCGACGGGTGCGCGCAGACTATGACCGAGGTAGTATTCGCGGTATTTGTCCTGTGACCAGAGACTCAGAGTCAGCGATGGCTGTGGGGGCAGGAGAGGAGACGGGACACTCACGGCGGCGACGTCTGACCATTTGAAGTCGCCCTGTCCGCCTCTGTGCAAACAAAGAGAGATGTGGTCAGCTTGTCTGGCGTCATCTGCTCCTCCGAGTCGAGATCAAGTACCGGGTGCCTCCACTGCAGCAGACGGGGTGAGCGAGCGGTCAGTGCCATAGTTCCAGTCGACAGGCAAGGACGAAGCTGGGCGAGAGCGTACCGCGTAGGATGAAACATGGCCTCTAGCGCTCGTCACAGCGGGTGGAGAGTCGGATGGCAAAGGCGAGACTGGGCGGAAACCCGACGTGAGAGGGGTTTGGCTCTTGCCGCTCTGCTCGCAGCAGGACCGACAAGGAACGAGGTCGCCGAGGCGTGTTTCACTAGCCTCCACTCTCTTTGTTACGGCCCCCCAGGAGCAGTCACTCTTTGCGAGCGACGTCCACCTCTCGTCGACCCTTGCGAACCGAATCCGCGGGCGCAGCAAAGACACTCGCCGGTCCTCTCTGGACGCTACAAGACACGCGGGGTCGTCTACAGCAGACGTCAAGCAGAGCCGGTCTCGCTTTCTCGGCGACTCGGCTACAGCGAGTCAGTCGACGAGTCCCACCTTTCCGCGGGTCACGACACGTCTGTCACGGTGCGTTTGCGCAACGCAACTCCAATAGCAGGCTGCCTGCTGACGCACGAAAGCTCATGCTCTCAGACCAGGCCCGACGCGCAGTCACGAGCCCGAAGCCTTGACGAGCACGCTTTTCGCTGCCGTTCGCCTTTCGGCTTTTCCGCTTTGACGTCGCCTCGACTTTCCCGCTCGGCAAACGTCACATCCGCCTCAACCCTGCGCCCTCAAGAGACTTCGAGCTCAATACTCGATGCTCGGCGATGTACTCGTGTCCGCCAGGCAAGCGCTGGGAGGCGCAGGAAACAGTCGCGCTTCAACCCGCAGCCGCGATCCGTTCGCGACCAACGGCAGCGGAGTCGGCGCCAAGGACCGCTCGGCCCTCGCCACTCTCTTGCCCAAACTCCCGTCATCTTCTTTCGCCGCCGCCGCGAACCATGCAGGGCCCGACGGGCCGGCCGCCTCCTGGGCGGCCCTCCTTCCGTCGTCGTCGACTTTGGGATTCATCTCGCTGTGCTGCCTCTGGTACCTCTCCTCAGCCTTCTCGTCCAACACCGGCAAATCGATCCTCACGCGGTTCCGGTACCCCGTCACCCTCACGTTTGTCCAGTTCGCCTTTGTGGCGGGCTACTGCGTCCTCATCCTCGCGCTTCGGGAACGGATCGGGAACGCCGCGAGCCACCACCAGCAACACCATCCGATCAATCCGAACGGCACCGGGAACGGAGGATTGTCGAACCGCCGGCGGAGGTCGAGCATCTCGACTCTCGGAGGGTGGGGGATCCGGAAACCGTCGAAACACATGTTTCACGGCACCTTCATGATGAGCCTCTTCCAAATCGCCGGTCACGTTTTTTCCAGCATGGCCATCGCTCGCGTACCAGTTAGTACAGTACACACAATCAAGGTGCGCGCCATCTTTGTCGTATGTGCCGCGCCCAAACGACAACGTGCTGATCCCCCTTCGCGCAAACAACACAAAGGCTCTCTCGCCCCTCTTCACCGTCCTTTCGTACGCCGCCCTGTTCGGCGTCCGGTACAGCTCGGCCACCTACGTCGCACTCCTTCCCCTTACGATCGGAGTCATGTTGGCTTGTTCGTTCGACCTCCGGGCCAACGCCATGGGCTTCCTCTGCGCCCTCGGGTCGACCTTCATCTTTGTCGCGCAAAACATCTTTTCGAAGAAGCTGTTGCCGAAAGAGAACTCGTCGTCGATTGCCCGAGGCGAGCTCAAAGCGAGCGCGGGTCCGGGCGCCGGTTCGGGCGGAGGCGGTGCGGCCAAGCTCGACAAGCTCAACCTCCTGTTCTACTCGTCCGGCATGGCCTTCTTCCTCATGATCCCCATCTGGCTCTACTCCGACGCGTCAGCCCTCTTCTTCTCGGCCCCGATTCCGACTCAACAAGCAGCAGCAGCAGCAGCCGGTTCGACGTCGTCGCTCCTGTTCTACTTTTTCGCCAACGGTTCAGTCCACTTTGCGCAAAACCTCCTCGCCTTCTCGATCCTCGCGAGGACGTCCCCCGTCACCTACTCGATCGCCTCGCTGATCAAGCGAATCGCCGTGATCTGTATCGCCATCGTCTGGTCACGGCAGCACGTCTCGCTGATCCAGGCCGTCGGGATGACGAGTACCTTCGGTGGATTGTGGATGTACAATCGGGCCAAGAGTGACGTCGACAAGGGGGAGAAGAAACGCGTGCAGGTCGAGAAGCGGCACGATCTCGAACTGCCGAGCACGGTCGGAGACGCGAGAGCGCTCGATGGAACCGACACGCCGCCGCCGCAAACGCCGATGATGGGGCAGCAGTACTACGGCCGGAGGGAAGTGAACGGTACGGCGTATGCCCAAGGAGTTCCCGGCGTCTCGGGGGCGGACGGGCTGGCGAGTCCGAACGCGTTCACGTCCTCGGCCGCGCACCATCCAGCGGCTGCTCCGCCCCCACCGCGAACGCATCACGCAGCTCCGGTTCACCCTTCACCGACTGTCTACTCGCCGTTGGACCCCTTCGACAAGGCAAACCCGTATTCGCGGTCCGGAGCACCCCCTGCACACTCGACCAGCCCGCTCGGCGTCGCCTCCTCCTCTTCGGCTTCCCTGACCTCCTCACCGTATCCATCGAATGCACACTCCGAGTCTTTCGCTCTCGAAGGACAATCCGCCTCGTTCGCCACCGCCGGAGAGCCGGTGTCTCCGAGACCAAATGCCTCTTCGCAGGCGAGGGATGGGGCTGTCGCCATCCGAGCCGGGTATGCCGGTGACGCGGCGCGGAACGGCCGCGGCAGCTCAAGTCGAAGCCGGTCGAGAGCGGGAGCGATTTCGCCGGGGGCCAAGTCGGTCGGACCGGCTGCAGCGGACTATCGCCCTCAGCCCGGCCCCGGCCAACACCTGCCAGCATCCGCGCGAGGCGGTGCTGCCTCGGTTCCCGCCTCGTCTCCTGCGCAGCTCTATTCGAGCGCGAACGGAAATTCGTACGGGCCTGGACGGATCATGCCGCCAGAGTCGCTGTTTGCACCGATCGCCGCGGGCGGCGCATCCGCGACTTCCGGAGGCTATCGATAGAGCGACCGGATGCATTTGTGTGTTTGTACAGTTCTTTCCGCCTCTCGCGCATCATTTAGACGTATGGGTCATCACTGTCATCCTTTCTTGAACTTGCTCATCTGGGCATTCCTGAGAAAGGGCGAGTTTTCTGGAGAAAGGATGCTTTGCGAATCAGACTGCAACGTTCTTGGAGAGTGCCCGCATAAAGAGCCGGGGGTTTCCATCTGTAGCGACCAGCCGCTCCAGAAAAGAGGCGTCGTCGACGGCTGCGAGGGAAGGCAATAACTGGTCAGCGGGTGCGTGCTAAAGGTTCGCTGGCACAAGGGGGCGTCCAACTCGCCTTCGCGTGCGCCTCGCCATCCCTTGACAAGATCGACGATGCCCATCGCTTCCTTGCGATTCAGCCGGTCCGGGAGGAGGAAAGGCTTGACGCCGCTGTTGAGGATGGACGCATAGGTCGAGTAGTCGGGGACGTCCGCCCGTTCGTAAACGGAAGTAAGCGGATCGGATCCAAGATTTGGCGAGTTTGCGCTCAGGAAGTCGGACAGAGGGGGACTGGATGCAAGATATCTGGAGGACGGGGCGAGGACAACGGCGCCCTGGGCCTGGTAGTGGTCAAGTAGGCATGTGCATGAGCTCGTTTGTTCCACTCTTCGTATAGAGACGGACAAGTACGTACGAACTTCAGCTGGCCGGCGGTGAAGTCGAGCAGCATGCGCGGGATGACCAGGTGGTACGGGTGCAGGCGCTCGTACGACGGGTCCGTGTAGGCCGAGAGCGAGAAGAGCGACTGTGCGTGGTCAATTGCTAGAAGAACAGGGCGCCTGCGGTCGGCACGTAGGAACGTGAGCGTATGAAACGAGAAGGGAAACAAGTCGGCCTTTTGACATACTCTTTCTGCTCGGCAAGCTCCTCCATGACGGCCTCGAAGACGGCAGTCGTAAGCTTGTCGTCATTCATGCCCGCCTTTGCCAACTCTTCGAGACTCTTGCCAGATGCAATCTCCTTCTCGCCGAAGACACGAGCGCGCGAGGTCTTGAGAGATTTGAACGCCGCCTTGTTGGCAGAGGAGAAGCGCTGGAGGAGATCGGCAGCAAGACCCGGCTGCTCAAAAAGAGCGCGTTCGCTCGAGTACGTGAATGCCGACGACGAATCGACAGTGGCGGTAGCTGACGGCAGGTAGAGGACGACCCAGCCATTCGAGTGGGCATACGACGCGGCCTGGACGAGCAACGTCGTCTTGCCACTTCCTTCTGGTCCAGCTGTAGTGATGGTAGATCCGGTTCAGAGACGGTGTGCGGACAGTGGGAGCCTCAGAGGAGCTTACCGAGGATGAACCGGGAGGATTCGCTTGATTCAGTGCGAGCCTGGTCGAGCACTCGAGCCAACTCGACGGTGGACTCGCGAACAACGCTGGCGGGCTTCGAGGTCATGGCGTGCTGACAGAGCGAATGCAGATCGGATCAGCTCGGGGTCGGAGCAAGGCTGACTTTGAAAGCAGATCCTCACGAGTTTCTGGAGCGATTTGGGCAGGGACAGCGTCTTCAGTGCCTGCAGAGCGTCGTCCGGGTACGCCCTCGGCGTGCCGATCGCGCTTTTAGACACGGTCTCCTGCACGGCGGGTGTCAGAGCCAGGCAGCAGTGACCGAGATGTCCTCGTTGAGACGTACAGGGTGCAGAGTCGCAAGGTCTCGCAGATCCGGCCGCGGCAAGGTTACCTCTGCGAGCGCGTTCCCGCTGCCGGACGCCGCGTTTTCCTGTGAGACGAGCGTGCGTGGAACCTGATCAGCTGTGCCGAGTGCATCCGGAGACAACATCGCACGTACGTCGCTGTTGCCGGCAGCCACCTTCTTTCGGCTGGCATACATGGCTGCTAAGCTGTTCGCTGCGGACATCGCAACATTCACGGGTTAGCCTGAGGGTGTCGTCGCAGCGTTCTTCCTTCATCGTTTTAAACGAGCGTGAAAGATGGCTCACGCTTGGGCGGGAGTCGGACGGCGCTCGTAGAGGCGAATCCTCGGGTAGACATCGTCTTGGCGACTTGCGTAGCCATATTCAGCGAAGACATGGTCCCCTGACGTGAGCGGTAAGCGGGTGCGTTGGTCCACAGGCCGGCGGCTCGACCATTTTGGCTCCGCTTGGTCAACACGTGTAGAAGCACGTAATCGGTAGGACTTAACGTTTCATGCAATGTATACTACAACAAAATCATGTACGGTACGATGATGGACCCGAGACCCGATTGAAACTCATCCCCCTTGACCAGATCCTCGAGACGGTATAGACTCAAGCTGTCGCTGCGGAAGCGCACGATTGGAGGGGACACCACAGCGATCGTTCGACGTCTTGTTCAATCACTTGTTGTCTGTGCACGCGGTCCAGCACAAGCTCCAAATCAGCTCAAGTTCGGGGGGTCAGGTCCGAGAAAACTTACGCCACAGCAAAGTCTTGAACGAGTTCCAGACCTCGGAGTCCAGGTAGAGGTACTGTAATGACGAGTAGAGGTCGTCAGTGTCGATGCATACCTGAGAGAGATCGGCACTTGCGCAATTTCTTCGAGACCCGAAGGCTTTCTTTCTTCTCGAAAATTTTGCGAGGCCAAACTCACCTGCATGCTGCTGACCATGCCGCCGTGGAGCCTGTCGCGGTTCTCCCTGAAGAGGTACATGACCATGCCCCAGGCGAGTGCCGAGTACAGCTCGAACACCTTGGGGTGCGGTGCTCGCGATTTCGGATACGGGTAGCCTGGCGGTCGAGGGAATCCATCCGGCGCCGAGACAGCCGCTGGGGCGCTGGCGCTGCTTGCACTGGAGGGGACGGGAGGCGTTGCGCGGGGCAGGAACGACGTGATGACCCGCGAGACGACGTAAAGTACAATCTGCCGAAAGGGTCAACCCCGTGAAAATGTCTAGATGTCAGCTATCGGGACATGCTTCGGCGGTACGGAAGACTCTCACCTGCTCGTTCACAGCGTTCCTCTCGCCAAAGACGGCCCAGCCGCCAACGAGACCCGCGAAAAAGGTATCGAACTTTCGCTGTTTCCCGCCGGCGAGCGATTTCTGGACGAGCAATGCGGTCTTGTAGATCGCGACGAAGCGCGCCAAGTTCAGAGAGTGCTGCTTGGTCGCCCGATAGACGTACGCCAACCGCTGGCGAAGACTGTGCGACACTTCGCGTCAACCAACGGGTCACGGCGTCCAGGGAGCCTGAAAGCGCTTCTCTCCTCTGCCGAGCAGAGAGGGCGTGGGCTTACCTGCCAGACTGGAAGATCAGAGACATGACCAAGGCATGGGGACCTCGGACCCGCGCTCCATAGACGAAGCCGTTGCGGGCGCCCTTCAGGATGGCGAGAACGTCATGATACGCCGGAGTGGTGACGAGCTTGTCGAGGTACGCTACGACGGCTTGTCGGTTCATCTTGACTCTTGCACCGCGGGCGCCTTTCGTTAGTTCTAGTCGAGGGTGTTTGGAACTGGCGGTGACCCCCTTGCTGTTCGAGAGCGTGGGCGGTCAGTGAACCGGGGACCTGAGGTCCGGCACTCGGCGAGAATGAAATCCCGAAAAATGCCTTGATTCGAATTTGAACGTGTATGCTACGGTTGCAGAAATAGAGGTTGTAGACTCGTGATTATATGCTAGTGAAGAGGCAGGTATCGACGATGCCAGTCGTCAAGTCAGACGGCGCGGGTAGGCCCGGGTACAGTGAGTGAAATATGGTACAGATCCGCATGGGAAGGGGGATCACCTGATTGAAGCTGCGTCGCTGCCTGCCTCCATACGTCCCCACGTAGCTCCGTTGCTACTGCAGCTAGGCGCACGCGAGCGACGGCTGTGTAGCGAGCTTCGACCGTCGTCGGCGGAGAGGGAACGCGCGACGCTGCTCGGCGTGAGGGAGAAGGACGAGTACGATCGGTCAAAGGCCGGCACGCGATGTATGTTGTCTCGCGTCGCCAGCAAGGACGGGGCCGGTCGGTTCAGATCGGAGAATGGAGAGAGGGAATCTTCCTCGTCGTTGAAGACGCTGGAGTCGTCTTCGGACGCGATGGAAGTCGCTCGCGTCGTCACTCCCGTCTCCGATGACACGCTTCCAGGTCTCGAGCGGCCCCGGTGAACCATGACCGGGACGCCGGTCGAGATGGAGTTCGTGGCGATGCTGCGTCCCGACCCGTGGACCTCCCGAGGATCGTCTTCTCCGACAGCGGCGGAGATGACGCGTCCGCCGGGCCGCTCCAGCATGGAGCCAAGTTTGTCGGCCGTGCGTGGGATGCGTCCGCTAGACATGCCAGCAGGAAGGTCCCAGTCGGCAAGATCTGGGACGCCATCCGCGCACTGCTGTGCCTTGATCCGTCGCCGCCGCCGCCGGAAGTATATGATCGTGGCGGCGAAGAGGATGCCGACGAAGACGACGGCCACGACTGAATGCGAGATGCAGCACGAGTGCAAGGGTCAGAATCACCGCCGGATCTTGAAACCTGCGCGAACACACACACACACGTACCTGCACCGGCTATAGCATCCCTGCGCCGGTCCGAGTCGCCAGACGGGTCACTGTCGCTTGTCGGAAGGGGAATCGTGACCTCTGTATACGTTTGCGCCGACGGCGTCGCGCTGGTGCTGGCTGCAGCGACGGCCGAAACGAGCAGCGTCGAGTTGCCGGTGCTCGTCCGTTGGTACCTGAGACAATCGGAGTACGCCCGTGAGCACTGCAGTCTTCCGAGCACGAGACGAAAAACGCGTGGTACGTACACACTTCCGACCGAGAGACTGCCACTTGCCGAATTGACCGTCGCCCACGCAGGGATTTCGGTGTCGGACGGAGATGATGTCGGAAAGATCTGCCCGCTGTTGACCATGCTGTACGTGCAGTTCGATACCCAGTCGCTCCACTGGAGGGGTGCAAATTGACGCAGCGATGAGAAAGAGCGAGAGGGTTTCGCAAGGGCTCTGGGAACGACGTGCGCACCAAGGTCGAATTGTACGGTCCTGGCTGTTGACACGCCGCACAGGCCTGCACAAGGTTGTAGACGCCCATACTGCACAGGCATACCGTCGCTTGGTCCGTGTCCGGAACCGGATAGTTTTGGCGGCCTTTTCGGAGGTCGAGGGCGGGCAAGGCATAATACTCGTAGAAGTCGCACTGATCGATCAGGTAGCGGGCGACCCGGCACGGGTTGTGCCCCAAGGAGTTGTCAAGCGCGCTGTACTGCGGCAGGCAGCGGTCGTCAAGTTCATCAGGCCGATTTTGGTAGGTCATGGCGGCGATGGCGGCGATGGCGGCGATGGCGGACCGAGGCGGCGGGCTAACAGCCACCGGTGCCACTTGGTGCCGTTGTAGCAAACGCGATCACTCTCAGCGAGTCCGGTAGCCTTTGTTGGTGTCGAAGAAGTGTGGCGGGCTGAAGTCTGCTCGCGACGTCGCCGACTCGAGTTGCCCCTCTCTACCACCACAAACCACGCATGGAATCGGCAGAATCTTCGGCAGGCGCGCTCCTGAGTCGTCTGGAGCAGCAAGTACTGGACCAGTACCGTCTGACGGCACGCAACCTGGATGAGGTTCGTCTGCACCCTCCTTCGTTCAACTCTCCAGACGTGCGCGCAGCGACGCGAGACTGACGCCCCGTCACCTGTCGGTACAGATCGCCACCGTGGTCCAGCGAGTATCGGCAGTACAGCCGCAACTGCTCGCAGAGCTCCGACCGCTCGAGCACAAGTTGGGGCTGATCCTCACCCTGTTCAAGGGTAAACAAACCAAGGTTCCCTTCTTGTGGCTATGACTGTGCCGGCGGCTGACAAAGTTTATCACGCTTGCAGCGTCCGTGTGGGCCCTTCTTCGACAGAGAGATCAGCAGATGCTCTCGCTCGACGAAGATTCATAGCCCGGGCTACTCCTTTTCGGACCGTTCTTGGACGTCCGTAGACAAGCACTCGACTGCTTTTGTACATATTGTTGGCATAACTACAAGTTTGACACAGATTATACGCGCATCTGGCCTACCTTGCCAGCGAGCGACCCGACTCCGTCCACTGGCCAGATCACCAGACGGCCGTCGACACCGGTCGTGCTGACTTTGGTGACCAACTCGCGCGATCCTTCGTATGGACGGACACTGGTGATTGTGTTTTGGTGCACAGTCGTGAGCTCGGTGCCATGGGCGGTGAGCGTCTGGCCCGCTCCGAGGACGGCCGCGCTCGCCGACGAGTTCGAAGAGACTCCGCGCGAGTCGGCCGCGCGGAACATGTTGAAAGCCTCCGAGCGGTTCAGGCGACCGATACCGCCGCTCGAAGCACCGGCGCCACCCTGGGCACTCGAACCTCCGCTTCCGGTGCGCTGATCGAGAGATTGCGTTTGCGACCAGCCCGATTCCTGGGAGCCTTCGAAGAGGAGGGGCTGGCAGTCGTGGCCTGCAGCGACGATGGCGTGCTCGCTGGTGAATGTGAGCGTGACGCAGGGAAGAGACGGCAAGTCGACGGCATAGTAGGCCGCGGGCGGCTGCTCGGGTGCCGACGGGTAGACAACCGTCAAGGTCGAGTCATGAGCTGAGCGGGCGTGCATCACTTGTTAGTCGAGTCGCACCAATCTGATAGCTCAGGCAGAACTCACAGACGAAGGCCAGCGCGTTGCCGGAGGGTGAGAACGCGACTCCGTGCACCCAGCCGCCGGACAAGGTCATGAACTCGCCGCAGACCGTGTTGAACGGCAGTCGCTCTCCCCAGGGCGTCGGCTCTGGTCTGGAGGTGGCCGTCATGTTTCAGCGGGTTCCTTGCTCGAAAAGAGGGGAATGAAGTCCGGTGGGCAAACCCCTCGATTTTGACACTCACTTCTCGTCGACCCCCTTGATGAACGCCGAGAAGACGCGGGCCGTCCCGTCGGCACTCCCAGCGGCCAAGAGGACCGAGTTCGGATGCCAGTCGAGGCCGAGGACAGTCGAGCGCAGCGGTTTCTTGAGGTGTTTCGCAACCCACCAGTTTGATTCGGCGTCGTACTGGCAGACAGAGATCGTGCGGGCACCGGATGCAACCGCGAACTTTTCCTCGTTCGGGGACCAGCGGACGAACGTGGCGGAGCGGTTGATACGCAACAGCACGAGCGTCGGCTGCCAAACGGCTGCGCCGGTGTCTGCGTCGCTCTCAAGCGTCCAGACGTAGGCATTGCGATCGTGCGAGCAGGTGACGATCCTGTTCGTTTGCGGAGCCCAGTCGATCGATGTGACAAGCTTGTCGTGCTGCACCGCGAACACCCCGTTAGTCTCGGGTGAATGACGTGGGCGGAGACGGATGCTACGAACCTCGGACAGCGTGTGCTGCAGCGTCCACTTATTGCCGCTACTCAGCGAGTAGATGTGTACCTCGTGCGAGTTGGGCGACACGGCAACCTCTGTAGGTCCGAGTATCAGTTCGGGGTGTCCAGTCAGGTGGAAGCGGGGGACCGACGTACGAGTCCGGTCGGCGTTGAAAGCGTGAGCCGTGAGGGGTGCATTGATGAGCTGGTAGATCTCGGCCATGTCTATGAGGGACTCTGGGCAGTCGACCTCGGGACGATAAGAGTACAGTGGAGGAATGAGAACAGCCGAGCCGCGTCGAGCGGCCGAACTTGAGCAGATAGTCTTGCTTATCAAATCTACGAGAGTTCGAGTCTAAGGATGTATGATGACAACAACGCTGCATAGTCTACATGTGCTGTGCCTCCGGGGCCCAAGGAGAAGAGCTACTGAATCTCGACCTCCATGGTCATGTTCGCAGACAGCTCGTCCTCGCCCCGGGTGACGCTATGCTGGAGTTCTCGTCGGATCTCCGGGGTAATCTGGTGATGTGTCTGGAAGCGAAGAACCTCGAGGAGAGCATCCTTCTGCTCCGGCGTAAGATCGGCTTTGTACCTGCCAAGCGCAGGGGGGGGGGAGCAGGTCCGTCAGATGCCGCTCAGGTTGATTGCCGCTCAGGTTGATCCTCTTCAAAGAAAACTGGCCGTACCTCTGTGCGAATACGAGGAAAGCCTGATGCCAGAGGACGGGCATTTGGCGTTGGTCCCGCTTGAATCGGAGGAAGTGGAAGACGAGGGCGTCGACAACCTTGTACGGGAGGGCGTACTTCTTGTCGAGAAGGACGCGGATGAAGAGACTGTTGGGACCTGCTCATGTCGTCGTTCATGGTCAATATTTTGGGCACATGGAGGACTCTGGAAGGGAGCTCTTGACGGACCGGTGTACTCCATTTCGGCAAGCTTGAGAAGAGCTGCACCCGAGTGCAGCACCGGCACCGACACCTTCGTCAACACCGAACCGAGAATGGCAGCTTCTCGCAAGGTGCATGTCCCGCTCTGCACGTCAAATGTCAGCGGGGGAGCAAGATACGGACAGAACGTGAAGGACTTGCCTCGCAAAGCGGAAACAGGAGGCCCTTGAAAAAGGCAGCCGGCTTGTACATGGCCTTTTTGAGCGCCATGTAGGTATGGACCGAGAGTTTGCCGGTCTCGCCGATTTCTTCGCGGACCTTTTCGAGGAGAATCTCCTTGTAGTACTTTTGACTCTGCTTCGGGTCCAGATTGGACGCAAAGATCCGAGTGGCGGCGTAGGTCGCATGGGGTGTCCACGTCTCCGGGTTGGTCAACATGATGAGTTGCGGCCACATAGGCAGCGTCGGCAAGATCTTGAAGGCCTTGGGGAGAGGTCCCGACTTGTATCGACTCAGGAGCTGTCCGACCCTGGTAACGCCGACCGTCATGCGAGTCAGTACTCGTTCGAACGAGCGAGAACAGCGGTCGGCGGCACGCACTTGGAATAGACATCAACGACTTTGGGGTTGAAACCCGAGTCCTCCGGAGGAGCGGCGACAGCTTGAGAGTGAAGAGTCGGGACAGACGGTCAGCGCAGCATTCAGAGGCACGGGTATGTGTCTACAGACTAGACAAGTACTCACGGGTCGGCGCAGACGCTGGCTGTTCGCCCGCTCGTTCGATCTTTTCCATGATGAGGTCGGCCAGACTCCGTCCCGGTTCGAGATGGCCGGCTGGAACGTAGCTGTCGAGAAGTGCGTCGTCCGTCTCGTCGATTTCCTGTGCCGCGCAGAGGCGTAAGTTGCTTCTGTCCGTCTCTTTACATCACATACGAACGGAACATACCAGTTCCTCGTACTCCTCATACGCATCTTCGTCAGAAAAAGCGCCATCGTCCTCATCACCTTCATCGTCGGCCGTAGCGCGCAGACCTGCGGGCAGCCTGTCGGAGGCATCAGGCGACAGAGCGAGTACAATCTGAGATCCACTGCTACTCACTCTGGGTCCTCTGCGTCCCCAAGACCTAGTGCTGCCAGTTCATCCTGTTGTTCCCTCGCCATGGCCAGGACCTTCTGCGTCACTTTGGCATCCAGTGCGGTCTGCAGAGCGCTTTGCGGTCAGTCGCAGGCGCCATAGTATTCCTCATAATGGTCCCTGTTACTTGCCTCTTCCTGTTGATGCCGTTTCTCCTTCTGCCGCTTGCCTGGAGCCGAAAGCACGCCGGCGTCGTCGAGCTCGCCACTTCGCAGTTGGACCGCGAGCGGGTCATGCTTGAGAGATGATCCTTTCCGTTGCGTCGTAGCTTTGGGCATGGCTGTCGACTCGAGGCAGACGAGTGAGAGCGTGAAGCTGAAGCGCAGCACCGCCTCCTTTCCCAAAGTCCAAGCACCCGGAAACGAAAAATTTCTGCCGGGTCCGAAAAAAAAGCTATGAAGCATGAAGCATGTGCCTGTTGCGATCGATTATTTGCATGGCATTGCTGCGGAAGAGGGAGCGCTAGCTACTTCGAGACGATATGAGCCCCTTCAGAATGTCGAATCGATTGCCGTCTGGTTGAAGATCGATGTACGACGGTCCTGCCGAAAGGCTGTCGCGTCCGTATTCGGATGGATAGGAGTCGACCGGCACAGTACGCAAGAGGCCATGGTCTGGAGTGATGCCGACAATCCGAACCCTCTGCCCCCTCTCGTCGAGCGTTACGATCTGGTCTCTGCGTGAGGGTCACGTCAGGGTCGGAGCCGGTAGGCGCACAGACTAGAAAGGAACGTACTGATGAATCCAGTGTTTCAGGTAGTCGTCCATGAAAGGCGCGAACCCGTCTTGCCGGAACTTCGGCCATATTTCGTTCATTCGGTTCATGATGAGCGCCAGCACTTCTTCGCAGCGGAAAGGCTGTCTTTCGCACACGCCGTCGCTTCGCAGCTCGTGCAGCAGCTCGTTCACCGAAGTCGTCGGCCTCGGGTTGCTGACGTTGACGCCACACCCTGACGGAAGGCTCAGAGTCAACATCGTTGCGAAATGGAGAAAGACAGGACAGGAACACGCACCGGCGACGAGGGAGAAGACGCCATCCCTGAAGCTCGAATTGATGAGTATCCCGCCGATCTTTCGATACCGCTGACTTGGTGCTTGATCTCTGAAGTCGGCATAGACGTCGTTTGGCCATTTGAGACGAATGCCGAGCTTGTCCAGACCCGGCTGCGCCGTGATTGCCTCGATCACCGCGAGGCCGAGGAGATACTGTACGAAAACGATGCGGGCGGCTTCGGCCTGCGGTAGGCGCAACACAAGCGAGAATTGAAGGCAGCCAGCCGAGGAGATCCATGCGTTCCCTCCGCGACCGCGACCCGCGACTTGGTGAGAAGCGGCGCAAACCGTCCCGTCGGGGAGGCACGCGAGAAAGCCGTCGTTCCTGTTGGCAAGTGCAGAAAAATGAGGACTACCGTCGGGTGAGTGTGAGGGATGGGCACATCACTCACCGATCCAGCAACGTCTGCGTACTCGTCACGCTCTCTCCGTAAATGAGAACCCGGCCCATGTCCCCTTGTGGATCTAGCAGGTCGAAGTATTCGGGGATGTCGAAGAGGGGCGTCTCGACGCTTGTCGGCAACCGTTCCGACGCTACATAGATCGATTTCGGCAGTGCGTGAAGCTGGGCGATCGGATCCTCTGCACCGTCTTGTACGAAGTGCATTTCGGCGTCATGAGAGTCGAGAGCTTCCATGGGACGGAGAATGTAGGTGTCGTGCCGGTCTGCCAAGGTGACCTCGGTCGGCCCCGATGCTTGACCGCGCGCGGCGAGAGCGGTTGCGATTTGGCGGGACCGGTCGAGTCGATCGGAGGTGAGGAAAAGGGGAGTGAGGTGCGGCAGTGCTGTAGCGGGGTCTCCCACCTCGAGCTCTAGGGCGGTCAAGGTCGCGTGCAGGAGAAGGGATCGTGTCCGCTCGGCGGCAGCGGTGCGACCGGGGTCGTCCTCATACCGAACAGGGTGCTCCGGGTGGACGCCCCAGAGCACCGCACGCCCGGACCCGAATTGACATAGCACACCAGCCGAGGGCGCGTCAGGCAAATCGCTGTACGAAGCCAGGCTTGTCCAGGCGGAAGCGCTGGCGTCCCGACTCGGCAAGAAGGCTCCGCCTCCGTTGTACGACGTGACGCAGGACGCCGGCGTCTGCGGCCAGAAGTCGCGCCACGCCGTACGGTTCAGCGACAACTCGACCAGTCGCGCACCGGCGTCCGAATCGTACTCGAAGCCGGGATAGACGGTGCCACGGCACAGCCCGGGAAAGAAGCCAAGCGCGCGCTCGCCCGTCACCTCGAGCGGCCGTCCGACCTCGAATTCGATTTCGGAGGATGCAAAATATGCGCCCGCACATATGCCGAGATACCGGCCTCCGCCGTGCACCCACTCGCGGATACGTCGAGTTCCAGTTTGTCCGAGGTCGTAGCAGTATGGCAAGTCGCGGCCACCGGGAAAGACGAGGAGAGCGCAGGTGTCGGTCCAGGGTTCCTCTTTGATACTGCGGGGCGACACAGTTTGCACGTCATAGCGGTGACTGAGGAGAGCCTTCAGGAATCGGAGGGTGTTGTCACGTGAGGCGGCGGCGACGCCTGAACCGTCGTAGACGAGAACCTGCGGGGACTGGTGTGAGCCACCGCGCGGAAAAGTGGCAGTAAAAGCTGGTTTGCCTACGTTCATAACACTGTGGAGAGAAGATTCGCGTCTCTCTTGAACAGAGGTCGGGAACTAGGAAGCGAGGCTTCATCTCCGCACCCCAGTCCGCTTTGGTACAGCTCCCGCTTTGCGGACGGTCCATGGTTGATGAGCTCAGCATAGAGACGGAGAGACCGCTCGCACTCGGTCACGCTGCGCCCGACTCGCTTCGGCAATGGCTCGCCGATCTGGCTTCACTTCGCCAACTCGCGCAGGCTCTGTATGGCGATGTTGCCTGGCTGAGCTTTAAGAAGGGCGAGACTCTTCACGCCCACAAGTTTATACTATACGCGCGCGCACCGGGTCAGTCACATTACGGCCGGCTCTGCTTAGAAAAACAAGCCCAGCTGATCCTCCCGTCCGCTTCAGGCGCGTTTCTGCACCGCTACATCGAGGATGCCCCACGAGCTCCTAAGCCGGTGCACGTTCACCAGGGCTCCGACGTCCGCGATCTCGAGAGCGTCAATTTCGACGAGCTCGCGGAGGACGAACGCATCGATGTTGGGATCCTCGAGGCGGCGCTCGACTGGTTCTACACTGCCGAGCGCGAAGCGGAGGCCTTTGCAGTCCTTCTCGCTGGCTTCAAAGATGGAGGCAACGATGCAACCTCGGTCAAGGTCGCACTAGCTGGCTGGCGGCGTCTGCAGCGTGTAAGGAACCGCTTTTTTTTCTTTTTTCCTTCGCTCTGAACCAGCTTCTGACGTCCTCGGTCTCGCAGGACCTGATGTACTGCTGGAGAAGCCAGCTATACGCAGACGCCACCATCGTTGTCGAATGTGCGCCAGGAACACCCTTCGCCGTGCACCGCGCTGTCCTTGCTGCACGGACCCCGTATTTCAGGGCGCTCCTCACCGGAGAATACAGCGATTCGAACTGTACGACTTTCGCATTGCCCTCCCCGCCTTTTACTCCGGCAGCGACGACGTTCGTGCTCGGGTGGATGTACGGCGGGTCCTTACAATCCATCGACAGACGGTTCGACCTCGACACGGCGTGCAGTATATGGCGTTGCGCAGCCTTTCTGGCCGCCGACAGCCTACAACAGGAGGTCGAAGAGCAGTTGGTTGCCATGATGTCGAGCACGCGCGCTGCCCGGATCCTCGCCTTCGCGCGGGCGGCCGACGTCAGGTCAGAAGAACTCGCCGCCAAAGCGATGGCGTATCTCGTCGAACGCTTCGATTCGTCGTGGACTGCCTCCTCGCATGTCGGCGAGCTGAGCTACGCCGATCAATCCGCCCTCGTCCAACGTGTCGGTGATCGCGTCACTGCTGGGAACCTGGTAGCCACGTCGATTCGCCTCGCCGCCTGCCGACGCGCCCTCCCGCATCACTCGACTCCTTGGGTCGAGCACGTTCGTGCTATGCTTGAAGGAGTCGAGGACTTCTTGGTGGCTGTTCTCAAAGCCGATCTAGCGCACGTGGTCCGCACCACTGCGTTTCTTCACCTGATCGACGGCGTCGGGTTCAACAACGACGTTCTCGAATGGCTCTTGAGTCTGGTCATCAGAGGCTTGGACGAAGAGGGAGCGCCTCGAGCGTATCAGGTCTTGCTCACCGATGTGCTGTATAGGGAGGTGCGTCCGAGACCCGTTCCTCACTCGATACCTTTCGACCGTGTGAGGTAACAGATGTATCTCCGTACAGGGCGGCATTTTAGCAAACGTACGTCTTGACATTCCCTATTGCCTTGTCGTTTGATACTGACTCGGTGAGGAAAGGGAGACTGACCGCCAGCAAGGATAGGCACGCCTGCTCGTTCTCGATGCACTCGATGGAGTGACCAGCTACATCAAGCGTCGTCTGCACGCTATTCACTCCGCAGGAGGGTTTTTCGGGCTGAACCCCGGATGCGTGCAGGAGCTTGCAACAGGTGAGTTGATTCTTCTCGCGCAAGACGGGTGCTCGCACAGTCTCGCTCACCGTTGCCACAGCCCTCTCCATAGAGGTCGAGGTGTTGCAGAAAAGACCGTCTAATGACGGGGGTCAGGTCGCGGCGCGTACCAGGTCCGCGCCTCGACATCTCCTGGAGGGCAAGCCGAATCCGGACTGGGCAAAGCGTCCGACCGAGACCAGAGATGAATCCAGTCACCCATCATCCAAGAACTCAACGACATCTCCTCCTGTTCCGCGCGCTGCAAAGTCGCCGATCACAAGGACAGCTCCAGTCGATGGCGCGGTCCGACGGATGCCTTCAAGGCCGTCAGTCGTCGTTCCTGAAACCGGGTTCGCCCCTCACACCCGTTCCCGAACCTCCAGCTCGCCTACGACCTCGTCCGCCCGGGAGAGTCTACGCCGACGCCGTGTGTCAGATCAGAACGCTGCCGAAGGTGCCGCTTCCACCATGTCGTCGGGCACTCGCCGCCCCAACAGGTCAGCCATCGGCTCCAGCTCGAAGCCCCCTCCCGCCAACTCAATTCGCACGAAGAACGGAGCCCGGCGCGACCTCGCCGTCTCGGGGTCCAGGGGGTCGACCTTACATGACGGTGACTCTTCGCAGACCGGAGTACGCCGTCCGCTGGGCGCGCGGACTCCTCGATCTCCTCCTCATACGCAGACCGACCTTGCTGGCCCAGCGATCGGTTGCGGCCCCGACTGTACGGTCCTTCGCTCTGGTGTGCCCTGCGTGGTGCGTGTGGTCGAAGGGAATACTCCATGTGACATCCGCGCAGAAGTGCGCTTCATCGGTCCTTTGCCGGGCGCCGCGGGCGACTGGATTGGAGTTGAGGCGTATGAGAGCGATATACCTCGGGACGCGGCCAAGTTACCCTGGAGCGATGGCTCGAGGAATGGCGGTGAGTCAAAAAGTCGTCGCTTGCGTTCCTCGAACGGTTACATTGACTGTCTGATGTCTCGGCAGTCTCCTGTTTCAAGCTTCGTTCAGTGGGGTCCGCGCACTCTCGTCTTGCGTGCGCTTCCGTTGCAGGGCAAGGTTGCCTCGACCGGCGAAAGGATTCCCGACGTTCAAAAACGTCTGATCGCTCTGATTTTCGGAGTGCACGTACTCGTGCTCTTTTCATCCGTCCCGAGCAGGTCCGTTCTTCGCGTCCTGCCTGCGTTCCTCCAGACCTCGGCACTGACCATTTGCGCTGCTGCAGGTCAACATTATCTCTGTTTGAACTTCTTCTCCGGCATCCCCGGCGTGCAATGCCTCTCGGATTCTTAGGACGGGCTATGAAATTGCTCTGCAACGCAACCATTGCGAGTCTGTGTCGACTCGGTATGCGTGCAAGGTCTTCGGCCCCCCAACTTGACATGAGAAATCGAAAGTCGCCCACTTCGCTTCATCGCGATCCGGTTGTCTCCGCTTGCCCTGTTTCCGCATCAGAGCGACGCCCGCTTGTCCTGCAGCCCAGTCTCGTCGCACGAAGCATGGTCTTCAGCTTCACCGATGCGTACGTGAGAACCCTGCTGGCCTCCGTCGCCTGCGACTTGCCCCCACATCCCCGCGGCTTCTCGGAGAATCCAACCGGTCAGGGGAACACGGCGCGTTCGCAGCGTTGACGCTTTCGCTTGCGCAGGTTGAGACGTCAGATCGCGCACTATGCGACTTTCCCGCAGACGGGCGTGTCCTTGCGGCAGATGGTCCAATTCGGTACGTCGAGGCGTCGGTCAGAGTCGGAGCGAGACTGACACTCCCAGCTCCCGCAGGCCAGAACCCTTCGCAAGTGCGTGGAGCTTGCTCTGAGTCTCACCTTGCAGGGACGCTCTGCTGACCGGTCCCGTCCTCAGGGAACGCTCTTGCGTGCCTCTCAATTCCTCGCCGCCGAGTTGCCGATACGGTTGGCACATCGGGTGAAAGAGCTGGACGAGCTACCGCAGGGACTGCACAAGATGCCGAGTATCGAAAAGGTCAAGCGCTGGTATGCGCAGAGCTTTGAGGTGAGTTGTCGACCGAGCAGCGCCCCATCGCGCGGCAAGACGGCTTGCCTCACAATTTTCGCTCCTCGTGCAGGAACTCGTCAATTTCCCACGGCCAGAGCTTCCCGAGGATCTTCAGGACGCTCTCCTTCGCGCGTCGCAAGAGAGTGAGAGCATTCCCGATCCCGTCCCGAATCCCTCTCTGCCGGAACATATGAAACCTCGCGCGAATCAGCTCAAATCAAAGCAAGGCCGGCAAAAGATCCCGCTGCATCGGTACGTATCGCGTTATTGCGCCCCTGTGTCGTGTCTCGCTGACAAGCCCGTCGTGTGCGGCGATATACTCTCTCTCTCGCAGTTACTATTCGCAACCGGACGAGACGATTTCGTGGCCGCCCGAAGTGCACGACTACAATGACCGCTTCACGCGCTTGCTTTCCAATATCAAGCGAAGGCATGACCCCGTCGTCACGACCGTCGCACAAGGGATACTCGAGTTTAAACGTGACCGAAGGTCGACGCACATCGACCGATCAATCCAGACCTTTCTCGACCGCTTCTACATGTCTCGCATTGGTAGGTGGCCGGTAACCCATCTCGCAAGTGATCTTGCTTGCTTACATCTCTTCGGTCGCAGGCATTCGAGTTCTCATTGGCCAACATATCGCCCTCAACCGTTTGGAGCCTCACGAGGTTGGTGCCTTGCTCTGCCGAAATCGCATCAGTTGTGACAAATGCTGACGTGGCGGGACTGGCTTGTTGCATTCAGGACTACGGTATGCCCCCCGTCCCGTCCGATCGTGTCCTCCCGCGGCGATAAGATTCGACTGCTCGGGCCTGAACTGACGTCGAACTTCCGCAGTCGGCATCATTTGCACTCGAACCAACGTTCATCAGATTGCTCGGGAGGCTATCGACAACGCCACATATGTCTGTGAAGAACACTACGGCCTCTTCAAAGGTCCGCCTGTACAGCTCATTTGTCCGAAAGACTTGAACTTCATGTATGTGCCGAGCCACCTCGTGCGTCTTTCAACTCTTTCTTTGGCCGCACGGTGATCTTTTCCAATGACTGACTCTCCTTGTGAATGCGCATCAAGAACCATGTGCTCTTTGAAGTCCTGAAGAATTCGCTCCGAGCCGTCGTCGAGACGCACGGCGTCGACTGCGAGAACTACCCGCCTGTCAAAGTCATCGTTGCCGAGGGTTCGGAGGTGCGCCAATTCCGCATAATCTACTTCCGGAGAAGAGGGACTGACCGACCCGCGGCCACTGACAGGACATCACGATCAAGATCTCGGATGAGGGGGGTGGCATTCCGCGAAGTGCACTGCCGCTTGTGTGGACTTGGATGTGCGTGCCGAGGCAAACGCGCTGTCGCTCTCGCGTGCACTGACGATTCGGGACACCAGGTACACTACCGCCAATCCCGAGAACCTCGAACAAGATTTCGAAGGAACCGACTTCAAGGCTCCGATGGCTGGGTTCGGTATGTGCTGCTGTTGTTCTCTTCAGGCGTGCACTTTTCTCTCTGACAAGCGCCGCGTATTCTTGACCACGCAGGCTACGGTTTGCCGATCGCGCGCCTTTACGCGCAGTATTTTGGTGGAAACCTCAAGCTGATTTCGATGGAAGGGTGCGGCGTGAACTTTCCCGTCCGTCTGCTCACACTGCACGGCGCTGATCACTGACCTCGCTCGCTTCCTTACGACAGGTACGGGACCGATTGCTACATCCATCTCAGCCGACTGAGTCAGAGCTCGGAACCTCTTCAGGTGCGTGCAGCGTCGGTCTTCCGATGGCTCCCGCCGGCACCCCTGACGGATCCTCTGCCTTGACAGTGAGTTGGAAAACCTCGTGACGATTTGTTGTAGCGTTACCATGTACAGCCTGTCTTCCTCCTGCACGCCTCTGCTTTCTTTGCGCCGCGCCGTATATTCCCCCTCCTCTCTGTCCATTGTATGTGTCTAGGTGGGACAGGCTCCCTGAGGGCTGGTAGGGATGTGACTCTGATGTTTCTTGCCAAGGGAAAATAGACGGGTTTGTGGTTTTGCGCCCGAGGAGACCCCGGGAGGTTCGAGGAGTTCCTCCAATCAAGGTCCCTCCTTCTCCTTCTCCCTGTCATGCTTGTTTTCTCTCTCGGCTATTACAGGCACTTGTTAGGGTGATGCCTCAGCAGTATCAGCAGGGCTACGCAGTCACCAGGGCCACGCAATTCGACGCGGCCTTCCCTTTTTTACGCTTCCTGCGCCTCCCAGGCGCGGACTACAGCTTGATGTTGAGGGCCTTTCTCTGCACGGCATCATTGTTGGAAGAGCGGCGCAAGATCCTACAGGAAGTCTCGCAGGCGCACCCTGCGCGTGTTGAGGAAGCCGCTGCGCTTCTACCTTGTCTGCAGCTCTCCCTGCTCCGTTTCGAGGGTCGGCTGGAGATAAGCGCTGCGGAGTGCTGAATGCTCCCTTGCAATGTGTACAACATGCGTGCTGTGTACAAGAAGACTTGAGTGCGCAACCATGCGTCTCGTGAGCTCAAGGCAAGTGATGCTCCGATGAGGTTCGCGAGTATCCGATAATTGTATGGACGGTTGGTGCTGGATAGATGATCGACCAACACAGAGACCGTAGCCAAACTGAGTAGCAATGCAGTATATCTCTGGTTGTTCGCTGTCAGATACAATTGTGCGCCTTGGGGAATGGGCCCTGGTACGGTCTGAACTTGGTGTAAAACACCTAGACATGCTCAGGATGGACAGTAGTGAGGATGAAATGGAGATTAGGTAACAGGGTCAGTGGGGAAATTTGGGTCTGCAGGCTGCATGATCGCACTTCAGTAGGAAGGCAATCTTGTCAAGTCATATCCAGCTATAGGAAGCCTGTGTAGACCAGGGAAACTCCACAAAGTGAGGGAAGCGAGGAAGAGGCCCAAAGAAAAAACCTGCTCTGAGGTAGGAAAATCGGGTTCGAAGCGGTACGGGGTATAGGGTGGATCAGGAGAGAGGGTCAGAACAGGCATCCAAAACCAATCAGGGGGATCCTTGAAGGGCGGGCAGTACAGCGAGTCGAAACGGCCGGAGTTGGCCAGGAACCGCAGCGCCGCCCTCGTCGCGCGCAGGCTGCTAACCTACTAAGCAAGGAGGCAAGGTGAGGATCTGAGCCAGAAGGAGGAGAAGAGGGTCACGCGAGGATGGCATAAAGCAGACAGTGAAGGAAGAAATGTTTGCGGGTTTCGGGCTTGCCTCCGCATCGATGTGAGTCTTTCTGGGCTCAAACCAAATGACTTTGAACTTGGAAGTTATCCTATACTGTTCAGGCATATCAGGTGTTCAGGTTCCAAGTGCAGCTTGTACGTGTGGAGATTACAAGGGCCAGCCCGTAGCTGTGTGAGGAGAGTTGACTGGCAGTGTGAGAGGCATGAGTGGAAGTGGGTGAGCCCTGGCTCCCGCATGCCTACAAACTAAGCCTAGTTGATATGACAGCGAGGGGTAGGTGATTCGAACCTTGGGAACACCCAGCACCAGCCTCCGCACAATCACCGACACCTACCCCTGAGTGTGGCTCTGTGCTAGCAAACAGCATCAAACCACCCTCTATGGGCTGACTCATGTTCATTGGCCAGCTCTACCCTTTCATCTCGTCCTTGCTTCTGTACCTTCAAACAGAACTAGCACTTGTATTCACTGCAGGTGACCATGCTCCAGTGTCTTTGGACTCAAATAACAGAAATGCTGGAAGCAACCCCGCCATCTCTTGCTGCAGCACATTGTGTAGATGTACCGGAGGTACGGCGGCTCAGAGGCGGAATTGTCCCATTTGAGAGGGAAGATTCTGTGCAAAACGTGCCACCTCACTGCGGCAAGATGCAGGAGTGTCCTGCACAGTCTTTCCGCACAGCTTTCAGAGGCATGGCATACAGCCTCATAGCTAACATTTTTCACGAGGCCTGTAGGCAGATTGCATTTGAGGAATACACGGTTGTTGTCTTCTCGATCATGTCTGCAAGCAGGACATGAAGCACTGGCATTTGTCATAGCAGCCAGTTGCATGGTAGATAGATAGATACACTGTGTTTCAAGTCATATTGAGCTATAAAAGCCCATGTAGACCTAGTGCAAAGACTATGGGAGAAGCAGAGAGACGCCAGAAGAAAAAACCTGCTTTTTGGAGTCAGGAAGATCAGGTTGGAGAAGAGGGAGGGTATAGTGAGGGTGTGGGTGCAGCGGAAAGAAGAAGAAAAGCTGAAGGTGTATAGAGTGTGGGGCATGAGAGAGGGGCTGAGAGGGGGAGGCAGGGGGGTCCGCCGGATGCTAGTTAAGCAAGTCAAGGCAGCCTGAGTTGGTGAGGAATTGGAGGATGGCCTTGGTGGGCAATGGGGTCGCCAAGTAGGAAGGAGACGGAAGGGAGGGTTGGATTGGGGAGCTAGGATATGATAGGACAGAATAGAGCCCAAGTTTAAAGTCGTGACTTGTTTGAGCCTAGAAAAGACTGTTCAAGGCTGCTCTCCAGGCAGTGTGAGTGTCCAGGCAGTGAGAGTGAACTGCTGGGGAGTACAACAGTATACAGAGAAGAGTGTATGCGGGAGGCTACACACCTGCTCTCCACGCAGTGAGAGTGAACCACTGGAGAGTTTTGAATTATCATCATCGAATCTCTTTACAACCGCACCCATGTAGACCACGGATACTACACAAAGTGAGTTTCAAGGGCGTGGGGGCAGGACCATATAGTTCAGGGGGCTGATGAGTGGAGTATTGTCGCTGTGGGCCTATTTTGAGCTGTTCCGTGATGCGAGTGAAGGCTTTTGTAGCCAGCTCTTGCAGGTTGTCGCGCAGTGGTGCTAGTCCCTTGTGGCGAAGGAAGTCGAGGCGGCGCCCCCAAAGCGTGGTGATGGCGATGGCGAGGATGGCACGGAGGAAGTGGTGGCGGTCTGCAGGTGCGTTGGCATGGAGGAGGGGGAGACTAAGTAGAATTTGCTCTGCGGAGAAGGTGGTTCAGTGAGTATCTTTCTTCAAGCATCTGCTAGTAGAGCGCGGAGGGAGGTCCAGTAGGCGACGGAAGAGGGGCAGGTGAAGACGCATGAGAGAGGGAATCTGACTCCCCGCAGTGTAGACATGAGTCTGAGTCAGCAAGTCTCATGACATGTAGTCTCTGCCACGTGCGCAGAGCGCCGTGCAGGAGGAGCCAGTGATGTTCTGACTCCCTAGGGAGCGCCGGTGCCGTCCAGATTCACTGCCAGACTCGTTCTACCTGGTCTGCAATGGCATGGCACTGAAGAGCGAGTCAAGGCGAGATCGCGGATTGTCGCTTTTCCGGTGAGCGTCGTGCGCGCGACGCCGATCGAGAATCTGTGCGGAAGAGCGAGAACGGTGAAGGCTGCAGGGGATCGGCGTGGCCAGCGCAAAGACGCGCTTCGCGCGGGCGATCGTGAGGTGTCGTGGCGGTGGCGGGAGGAGCTCGGCAAGTTGAGCGTTGCCGAGCCAAGCCCTTTGGCTTCCGCTTCTGCCTCCTTGTGCTTGTGCTGTCCCGGGGAGGGTAAGAGGCAATGAGTACTAGCGGGAGGGAGCTCGGCCCGCAAGTCCTGATGATACAAAGTGGCCAGTGCGTGGAAAGAGCAAAGTCATGGGTTTGAGGAGAAGAGAGCGGGAGGGAGGGAAAGCACTGAAGCCGCCGAGTGGAGGGCGGTGCCAGATAGATAGATAGATTGATAAATCATGTTTGAAGTGATATCGAGCTAATGAGCCCATGTAGACCGCGGATACTACACAAAGTGAGGGAAGTGAGGGAAAAGCCCGAAGAAAAAACCTGCCCCGTGAGCCAGGAAAATCAGGTTGGAAATGATGAGGGGTATGGGTAAGGGGGAGAGGAAGAGGGTGCACAGAAAGGGATCATGGATGGGAGACTCAGCTAGACAGATCCTCCGAGGGCGGGGAGTAAAGGGAGTCAAAGCGGCCGGAGTCAGTGAGGAACCGGAGAGTCGCCTTTCTTGCGCGCGGGTCGCTGAGGAGGTAGGCGAGAGAGAGGGATTTGAATCGGGGAGAGGAAAGGAGGGCTGTGCGCGGAGCAGCGTAGAGCGGGCAGTGGAGGAGGAAATGTTCTCGGGTTTCTGGCTCACTGCCGCGAGCGCAAAGGAGCCGTTCGGGATCGAAATGCGCCTTGTATGCGCCGAGATCGCAAGCGCCGGTGCGAAGTCGAGTGAGGAGCGTCGACTGGCGGCGCGAGAGCGAGGAGTGGAAACGGGTGAAAGTGAGACTGGGCGGAGAAGTGGTGATTGCGCGAAGTTGGGCGCCGGTCGGGGACAACGACCAGAGCGACGACCAGGCGGCCTTTTGCGCAGCCATACTTGGTGGATGAGCACGCGCTGCGGCTGCAATCCGGTACCAGAACTGATTGTTGCTTCTTGATTGTTGCTCCTGGCTGGTGATGTCAAAACCGGTGGAAAGAGCGCCCAAGGCCAAGTCTCAGTGGGGCAGACACCAATGGTTGGGACCTTTGTTGCAAGCGGGCTGCGGCGTTACAAGCTGCGGGCGAGGTTGTACCATAGTGCGTTGGACAGGCTGAGGAGTCAATCGAGGGACCGTACGCTGTTGGCGGTGTTAATGGCGAGAGGCTTGATGGCGCTGAGGCCGCCGAGTCGCGTTGGTCGATAGACGACATCTGCACAAACTGTATCAGAAGACTAGTTTCCCCACACGAAGTCAACAATGGTTGAGCGCATGTCTGCAAGGAAAGCGGAAGATGCGGGAGAGAAAGAGAGCAGATCTTGGGCATCCAGGTGTATTGCCACTCAAATGGTGGAATCTTCCTCTCTCAGGCATGTCCCTCGAGGAAGTTCTGCTCCGCCTTGTACGCCGAAGTCAAACTGCGCCATTGCAGCCAAACTTGCAGCTTGCGGTCGCTCCGGAGGACCACCAGCCCACCGCCGCCTTCCGCTCACCTTCCTTTCAGATAGAGAGATAGATAGATAATTCAAGTTTCGAGTCATGTCGAGTGAGCCAGGAAGATCAGGTTGGAAAGAATGAGGGGTATAGGTAAGGGGGGAGAGGAAGAGGGTGCACAACAAGGAAATCATGAATGGGGAAACTCAACTAGACAGATCCTCCGAGGGTGGGCAATAAAGCGAGTCGAAGGGGCCCGAGTCGGCGAGGAAACGGAGCATCGCCTTTGTCGCATGCGGTCGCTGAGGAGGTAAGCGAGAGCGGGAGATCTGAGTTGGAGGGAGGAGAGGAGGGTGGCGCGCTGTGAGGCGTAGAGAGGGCAATGGAGGAGGAAGTGTTCGCGGGTTTTTGGCTCGCCGCTGCACGCGCTGAATTTGGTTTCACCAAGGTCCTTGCCGTACTCGCGTTCAAGGCCGTCCTTGATCCGCCGAATATCGTCGAGGTCAGGCGAGACAAAGAGGAGGTTGTCAGTGTAGAGGCCAATGTAGTGCATGTGGCCCCCTCGCTGCGGACGTAGATGCAGGTGTCCGACTTGGTGCACTGGTAGCCGAGCTTCCAGGGTCAGACAGATAGATAGATCTTGTTACAAGTCATCTCGAGCTTTGGGAAGGTGATTCCAGACATGACCGGCCTGCTTGAGGCCATACAGCGCGCGATCGAGTTTCAGGACCTTGCCGGCGTATTCGCTGCCGTCGATGCGTTCCGTTACGCGCATGTACAGCTCCTCCCCGAGCGCACCATGAAGGTACCCCTTGTCAACCACGGCCTGATGGACATGAATGAAGGCGGTGCATGGACTCTTTAGCTCGATATGACCTGAAACTCGGGTTATCTATCGATCTATGAAGGCGGTGGCAGGCGGCAAGATAGATAGATTGAGAATTCTTGTTTCAAGTCATGTTGAGCTAGAGAGCCCATGTAGACCGAGCAAGGTGAGTAGTGTTGCTGCAGACGCTCTCCCAACCGGATGACTTGGCCGGCTTGTCCGCGGACCTCCTTGGCCGGCTTGGCCGCGGACCTTCTTCCCTTCAGACCTTTTTGGTCCTTTCTCTCTTGCTCTCCAGTAGTTCACTTCCACTGCCTGGGGAGCAGGTGTGTAGTGTCACTTCTCTTTCTTTCCTCTCCACTGCATTGCTCACCAGCAGTTCACTTCCACTGCCTGGGGAGCAGCTTTCACACTTTCACAGAATATGAGCCCCACCTAGCGCTCGCTCCTCTTACCGCTCGCACCTCCTTGCACGTCTGCGCGCTTCGCAAGTCTCACTAGACACACTCGCCCACCACCATGCCGCCAGGAGATCAGGCCATCAAAGCGGATGACGCCGCTGGCGCTCTTTCCGCCCTCTCTCGGCGCGCGCCGCTCAAGCCCACGACCGACAAGATCCTCGAGCTCCTCAAGTAGTCGTAATTGTCCTAACTCTAGGTCTGACTCTGGTACCATGTATGAGTCGAACTCAATTGACTCACCATCAGCGCTTACAAAGTCAGAGTATTCGTATGCAACTCTATACTCTCTAGAATTTGAGTAGCTGTATAGAGTCGGACTATGTCATATAGGTAAACCTATTTGCATGTATAGTCTCTGAGGTATTACCTACTAATTAGGATCATGGTCATATAGTCACTCCAATGGCAACGAGATCCTGCGCCTCTCGTCCTCCTCGTCGTCGGCCTCTGTCGCCCTCACCGCCACCTCAAAGTCGGTCCCTCCGTCGCCTTGCCTGGCCTGCAACGGCCCTCACTGGATGGCAGAGTGTCCGACTCCAAAAGGCACTCATATTCGCACAAGGCGGAAGGAGCGGCTCGCGAAACGGGACGCAAAGCGCAGCGCGAAGGCTCAACTTGCGCAGACGGACACCCCCGTTGCCGAGCCGATTGCGCAGCTGGCCGCACTTCTCGGCAAGGAGGAAGGCGTCGAAGTCTGGCTCACGATGACCATTGCGCCGGCTGCAAGCAACAAGCGGACAATCAACAGCGGCGCCACGCACTGCATGTGCGGCGACATCTCGCTCTTCTTCAACTTCCGCCACTGCGCTCCCTCGCCCGTCGGAGGGGTCTCTGGCAACAAGAACGGCCTTGTTGTCACTGGCGTTGACTCCCTCCTGCTCAAGCTTGCCAGCGGTCGCGTCGTTGTCATCCATCAGGCACTTCTCGCCCCAGGCATTGCCGCGAACCTCCTCTCGACGTCGCAACTTTACGACAACCACGGCGTCACCACCTTCGGCAAGGAGGTCACCCTCTTGCGTGACGGCGTCGTCCTCGCCACCGGGTCTCGCTTGCGCCAACACCTGTACCAGCTCGACGGCGAGCTCATTGCTCCGACGTCGACGAAAGGTGCGGCCGCTCTCCTCGCCTCAGGAACAGCTCCCAGGCCAAAACTGACCACCTGGCACTGTCGCTTCGCGCACCTCTCTCTTAGGTCGCTGAAGTCGCTTGCCAGGTCGGATCATGTCAAAGGTCTGAAAGTAGCTTCCCAGGAGAGCAAAGATCCTTGTCCGTGCAACACTTGTCACGTTTCGCACGCCTCGAGACTGCCGTTCCCGCACTCTGAGCGCCAGGCGGTTGCGCTGCTCGAGCTTGTACACTCCGACGTGCTTCAGATCAACGTGCCGTCGCTCGGTGGCCGCCGCTACGTTGTCACCTTTTTCGACGACTACTCTCGCATGCTCTGGGTTGAGCCTCTCGCCCACAAGAGCGATGTCTTTGGTGCTTTCCAGCGATTCAAGGCGGCCGCCGAGAACGAGTCGGGCAGGCACGTTCTGCGGTTCGCTCGGACAACGGCGGCGAGTACATGTTGCACGAGTTCCGCAACTACCTCGCCGAGTAGTATCCGCCACGAGACACCGCCACCGTACTCGCCGCAGTCGAACGGTGTAGCCGACGCGTAAATCGCACTATCGTTGAGGGTCTGATCTCGCTGCTCAATCAGTCCCACGCACTCAAGAATCTCTGGGCTGAGCACTCCTTGCCTTTGTCTTTGTCAAGAACCGGTCACCGCTTGCTGCGCTCTCGGGAGGCGTCCCTCTCGCTGTCTGGCGGTTCAAGCTTGTCCGCGTGGACATGCTCCGGGTCTCCCCAGCACCGCACCGGAGGAGGACTTGATCATCCTCACGACGAGTTCTTCACCGGCGACACGCAAAGCGATGCCGTCGCCTCAGACTCCGGTGCGCGATCTGCCGGCTGCTCCACACGCGCCTCTGCGTCCTGCGCAAGCCCGCGATGTGCGTACAACGCCTCTGCCGCAGCCGGTCTTTGTTCGCGAGGACGCACCCTCGCCGCCTTCGCCGGAAGCCAAATTCATCTTGGGCATCCAGGTCCACCGGCGCGAAAATGGCGGCATCTTCCTCTCGCAGCGGGCGTATCTTGAGGATGTGCTTCTCCGCCTTGGTCACGCCGACGGTCGCACGTCACCCACACCCATGCAGCCAAATCTGCAGTTGGCTGTCGCATCGGAGGACCACCAGCCCACCCCGGCCTTCCGCTCCCGTTACCTTCAAGCGGTGGGTTCGCTGATGTACGCCATGCTTGGGACGCGACCCGACTTGTGCTATGCTGTCGGTGTCCTAGGTCGACACGCCGCACGTCCCGACGCCTCGCACTGGGCAGCCATTGTCCGGGTGCTGCAGTATATCAAGGGCACTCTGGACATGGGCCTCGGGTTTCAGCCGGACGACTCGCCTCTTGCCGGTTTTGAGGCGTACTCCGATTCTGACTGGGATGCCTGCCGTGTCACATCGCGCTCGACTATGGGCTACACCTTTGTCCTCGCCTCCGGCGCCGTCTCCTGGTCGTCCAAGCTGCAGCCGCGCGTCACCGCCTCGTCAACCCGAAGCCGAGTATCTCGGCCTCTCGCACACATCAAAGGAGGCAATCCATCTGCGCAGCTCCTCACTGAGCTTGCGCAAAGCCAAGAACGCCCTGTGGTGCTGTTTGGGGACAATCAGGGTGCCAACGCCCTCTCGCGCGACCCCCAGTTCCACGATCGGACCCGCCACCTCCGCCTCACAGAGCACTTTTTGTCTGCGAGCAGGTCCAGCAGGGCGACCTGACTGTCAAGTACATCTCAACGGCGCGAATGGTAGCCGACATCATGACCAAGTTGTTGCCGGTGCCTGCCTTTGTTAAGCATCGCACCGCCTTGGGCATCCGGCCGCTTCGAGCGAGGGGGGGTGTTGCTGCAGACGCTCTCCTGACCGGATGACTTGGCCGGCCTGTCCGCGGACCTTCTTCCCTTCAGACCTTTTTGGTCCTTTCTCTCTTGCTCTCCAGCACTTCACTCCCACTGCCTGGGGAGCAGCTTTCACACTTTCACAAGTAGGACACAAATCGAGGTGGCCTTGACCGCGGGCGCAAGTCTCGCGTAAGTTGACCCTGCTCTCTATACCCTCAGCCCTCCCTCCCCTCTCACTGTACCCTCCTTCTTCTCCAACCTGATTTTCCTGACTCCAAAAGAGCAGGTTTTTTCTTGGGGCCTTTTCCTCGCTTCTCCCACTTTGAGTAGTATGCACGGTCTACATGGGCTCTCTAGCTCGATATGACTTGGAACTCGATTTACCTACCTATCTCGCGTAAGTTGACGTTTGGCCGCTGGGCGAATCCTTGTGCGACAAGGTGGATTTTGTGGCCGGTGCCTTGGCTGTTCTGGACCCTCTTGCCTTGCTAGACAAAGCGGGCCCCAAGGATCTTGCAGCAGGCGGTACCTCGCTGTGGTTGACGGGGTGGAAGATGTCGTTCTTGTTTCGGAGAGACGTGAAGTCGCTTCGCTCGCCAAGGCACCAGCGCTCGGAGTCCGTGTCTCGCATCGCTTTGCGGTGATGCGAGGGTCGGACGTCGGGAGCGGAAAATCTTGTCGGAGGCAGAGAGGTCTTCAACAGCGGCCGTGTAGAGGGCCTCAACTTTGGCAAGCGTGGCCTCAAAGGGGTCGTTACCGAGGAAGTCGAGCTCGTCACAGGACTCCTTGTCAGGGAGAACGGGCTCGGGCAAAGGCGGCGAAGGCGGCAAAGGGGCACTGGCGCGGTGGAAGACAGGCAGCGGTGGCGGTGTCATCACTACCTCACGGATAGACAGATAGATAATTCGAATCTCAAGTCATATCAAGCTATAAGGAGCCCATGTAGACCGCGGATACTACACAAAGTGGGGGAAGCACTGAAAGGCCTGAAGAAAAAACCTGCTCAGTGAGATAGATAGATAGATTGATAATTCATGTTTGAAGTGATATCGAGCTAATGAGCCCATGGAGACCGCGGATACTACACAAAGTGAGTAAGCGAGGAGAGGCCCGAAGAAAAACCCCGCTCTTTGGAGTTGGGAAAATCAGGTTTGGGATAGAATGGAGGGTATAGGTGGATAGGAGTGAAGGGGGACGGGGCAGATCAGAAGTCAGAAACTAAACAGGCGGATCCTCCGAGGGCGGGGAGTAAAGGGAGTCAAAGCGGCCGGAGTCAGTGAGGAACCGGAGAGTCGCCTTTGTTGCGCGCGGGTCGCTGAGGAGGTAGGCGAGAGAGAGGGATTTGAGTCGGAGAGAGGAAAGGAGGGCTGTGCGCGGAGCGGCGTAGAGCGGGCAGTTGAGGAGGAAATGTTCTCGGGTTTCTGGCTCACTGCCGCGAGCGCAAAGGAGCCGTTCGGGATTGAAATGCGCCTTGTATGCGTCGAGATCGCAAGCGCCGGTCCAAGCCTAGTGAGGAGAGTCGACTGGCGGCGCGAGAGCGAGGAGTGGAAACGGGTGAAAGTGAGACCGGGCGGAGAAGTGGTGATTGCGCGAAGTTGGGCGCCGGTCGGGGACAGCGACCAGAGCGTCAACCAGCCGTCCTTTTGCGTGGCCTTGAAGGCGAGCCAGCCTGCAGAAAGGCTCCTAAGCAGCAAGCGCCCGTATCGGATCGACCCTGAGCTGTTGGCGGGTGCTGATGTCGTGACGGCGGGTCGAAAGCCTCCCCGGCGCCCGAGTCCTCCTTTGCCTTTGTCATCCTCCTCCTCGCTGCTGCTGTCGCTCGTGCACTCGTCCGCAAGATCAGGACAATAAGCGAGCACCCGCTTGCCTGGACTGGATGGCTTCAAGCGCCTCCGCCAGGGCGCCAGCGCCTTGAGACTAGCATTACCTCGTCAACCCGCGGCAATTCAACTTGCTTTCTCGCCACCAACGGATCCCTCCACCCCTTTGGGCCCATAGCTCTCCTTCCCATTCGAGCCCTGTTCCCACTTTTATCTCTGTAGCCGCTCCCCTCACCACCTCTGACCTATTTCCCTCAGTCCAACCCGAGTTTCCTGACTTGAAAGAGCAGGTTCTTTCTTTGGGCCTTCCCTGCCACCTCTTTCTTTGTGTAGCGTCTCGATTTTCTTAAGCTCATTGGCTCAGTGTGACTTGAAACAAGATTTATTTATCTATCTATTTAACTGATCTGCCTCTCTGTCAGGCTGTGCTTGAAGCTGCCCTGTGTTCTTTCTTTGAAATCCAGGCAATTTACTGCAAGCTTTCTTGCTGTAGAAATTGTAGACAAGTGAACTGCAATATGCTGGCTTGCAACTGAGCCTTGATGAATGTCCATCCTTCCATGATCTGCCAAAGTTTGTGCAAGGTGATGATATCCAATCCCCCATCTTGCACCTTCGACTCAACCAGATCTGCTGTGTTGCCAGCGCCAGTGTTGTTGGGTATATCCAGGGATGTACCAGGTCCTGAACCAGTGCAATGATCAGTCAGAGATAGTATGAATAATGTCTGTTCCCCTTTCTTAAGCTACTGTAGCTCGCGCCTGCCTTGCCTGTCTCCCTTGCCTATCTTCAGTGTTCTTCCTTATCCTGTGCTCGTCAGGCACTTTTGATGAACATTTAGGCTCTTGTCGCTGTTGTCTCCAGTGACAAAGGCAGAAAGAAACCGCTCTGCTTGTCGTGTCAACTTCAACTGTCATCTCTGCGCATGACTTGCAGACAATTTGCTCGCAGGGAAGTGCTCTTGCTGTTGTACTGCTGGCCTGAAATCCGCTATCAGTGCAGACCCTACAGAGGAGCTTGTCACCTGCTGGGCTGATTCCGCAGTGTTGAACCTGCTCAAGTCCCCATCCCTTTCAAGGTCACTTGTCTCCGCTTCCCACTTTGCTCACGCTACTCTTTCAATGCGAGACTATTCTCTTTGCAGTGCTCGAGATCCTCGGGCAGACGTTCCTTGTCTCGCTCCTGCTTGAGACCACATCTCTGTGGGTGATTTCGCTGTCTCTGAACTGTGTCTGGCTTGGAGCTCACCAGAAGTTTTGCCTTACAAAGTCTGCAGTCTGAACATAAGATACTGATTTCAGGCACAGCACTAGTGCGGGGTCTCAGGGACAGCCGCCATTCAGCTTAAATGTTCATTCTCTGCAGAATCCCGTGGAAATGGCTGTTTTTCTTTTGATCCTTGCAGGTTTGCCGCTTGTCAGCCTTCTCCCACTCACGACAGGGCAAGGTCTGCATATGGACCTACAGTTCTGAGAAGACATCACACTTTGGCTGTTCAGGATGGCCTTCAGATAGTTGTGCTTCTTTGCCCCTCAGGAATCCAGGATGCAGGAAGGCAGCAGGACACGCACCCACTGCGGGTGTAAGTCTGGCGAGATCATATTGTCTGAGCCGGCGTCTACATCCTCACTGTATTGAAGAACCAGGGCAGAGTCAGCACATTATGACAGCTTGGAACAGAGGCCTCAAAAAAAGTTCAGCTGCAGGTGAAAAGGGGATACAAGAGAACGCCGACATAAAAGGCAAGGGTTTTTAAATGCAGCAACTGGCGCAAACATTCACAGGCCTACTTGGTCTAGTAGTATGATACCTCATTCGGGTTTAACAGCCAGTTCGCCTTGCGAATGTGCTTTGAGGTGGTCGGCGGTTCAATTCCGCCAGTGGGCCTTTCCTTTTTTTTTTCTTTTTCGGTGTTTCACTCCTGGGCACCGCGCAAAGCATGTGCCGGGATATCCCAGCCTGGAACCCTATGGAGCAGCCTGTGCCATACTTTTGCATCTCATGTTCTTCCAGACAAAGGTGAGGAACACATGTAGTCTTCACCATTGTGCTACTCCACCAGCCGCCTGTTCTCCGGTCTGCCGACTCTGCAGACTCTGAACTTCTTGCTGGGTCGGTGTTTCTTCCTTCGCCTCGCTTGTCGTTGACTTCCCATTCTGAGTCTCCTCCTCGCTCCTTTCTTTTCGAACGTCACTAACACTTCTTTTCTTGCAGGTGATCTACTCTATCGTACTGGACTCAAAGTGTCGGTCGACGCCTCAAGACTTCGTCGTCGGATCAAGGAGGCGGGTGTTGGCGGATTCTCTCAGTCGTTTTGTGTTGTAGACTCTCTTCTCCCTTAGCATCCCCCTCTCGCTCAGATCTCTTGAAATCCCAACTCGAATCACTGTTTATTGGCTCTAGTCCGTCCATACGACCTACGACCCGGCAAAGCACGCAGAAGACCCGCCCTCGCATCGAGCTGAGAGCGGTGTCCCTGCACTTCTGAAGTTGATAAATGCAATGTTTGAGAGTTGCCACTGCAGCCGGCGGCATCTCACCACAATAGCAGGCTATAAAGCTACGTTCAGATATTCAGTTGTGCGAGGATTGTGAGATTGCTGATGCTGCCTGCAGTTGTTTGTGTTGTCTGTCTTAGGATATCTTCAGGCGGTGACAACAGAGGGTGGCAATTCCCTGAATGCTTCACCATGGCATGTTCGGCTGTTACTATAGTAACTGACAAAGCCACTGGGTAGAAAGGGACCACTACAGCCAGAGAAACCAGAAAGAAGGTGGGAGCCCGAAAAGCGGGGCCGGGAAGGATTGATGTCCTTGCCATTCCCTGAGGCAATGCGACTCCCTGCCGGAGCAACGCCTCTGGCGTATCTTTGTATGTGAAAGTTCATGTAGTTTGTGCGCCTTCCATGAAGCATTGCCTTTCCGCTAATGCACTGCTGCACTAGCATCGGCAAGGCGGAATGGCGGATCTTAGGTTTGTGCAGTGCAAGCACGGTGCAAGATCCGGAGGCGTGTCAGTCGGCTCAGAG
Organism: Rhodotorula sp. JG-1b; assembly: GCA_001541205.1. NCBI lineage: Eukaryota > Fungi > Basidiomycota > Microbotryomycetes > Sporidiobolales > Sporidiobolaceae > Rhodotorula > Rhodotorula sp. JG-1b. The sequence continues at coordinate 78,785 of KQ954496.1, read as the reverse complement.
GATTCATTAGGAGAGTTGGTTCCTCCCAATGGAAAAAGAGCAACACAGTAAAGTGAGCGGAGTGACACTGAGGCCTCAGGCAACAAGGAAAATTTGAAAGCATTGCGTGTCACACGAGCCTTGAGCCAACACACACCACAGAGTGGTCATGCCCCCACCTGGTTTGTAGTTGGATCTTGAGCCCATTTGTGCCAGACCAGTCTTTGCTGACAAAGTGTGGTGAGATCCAGGTCAAAATAATTCCAGATGCATTCAGGCCAGGCCTTTAGTAAAGTGGCGCATCAAGCTCATGCACACACACCTGCAGCTGCAGACCTTACCCCTTGGCTTGTTCACAGGCTCTTTGCAAGGGCAGGTACTCATCACTTGAAGTCCGCAGTGTATGGACAACAGAGTGTTGTACCGTCTGTACACTGACTTCTGGTTCAAGCTTCTTGTTGGTTGACCCGAGTGCAGCCGCTTTTTTTTTTGCACACTTCTCTAGTGACTTTTGTATACAGGCATATGTTCATGGATGCCTACAGTGCAACAAATGCGACCTGGCCTCTACCCGTGTCAGCACTCTCGGAACCTAGGGGACGGGGCTAGAATCAAGAACTCATGCTTGTCTGCACAGGAGCCAGGACTTCCAGTACAGCAGGCACACTCGGAACAATTCAATAGCGAGTGAAGTGCAGGCCCAGGTTGGATTTGCCGGCAAGAATCTTGCAGAATTTACCGCTGATCACTTACTTGATTTATATGCACTAGATTTGTTACAGTCCCCATCGAATGGGGATGTGGCGCAGTGGCAGCGCGTTCCGTTTGCACTCTGCAAAGTTTCGGAAAGGGCCCGGGTTCAAACCCCGGCGTCTCCAAAAACACCCGCTCCTCTGGAGCAACATCTTTTTGCATCCCCGGCAGATGCAGTAGCGTTTTCTTTCAGGGACATCATAGCCATACGCTTGCCGACAAAGAGCAATGAATCCGCTAGGTGATACTGCCAGTCAGCGTCTCGCGGCAAACGTTTGGCAGGGGCTGCTCATCTTTGCGATCGCGATCGCGATGGGCTGCACAATGCACACGACCGAGACAAAGCCGACACGAGAGGGTACGCATGTACGCATTTCAGACCACCGAGGGTGACACAGGAGAAGTTGGATACAGCCGAGCGGAATACTAGTCGAGTCGGGGGAAACAAATGATCAAGAACAACACGGAGGACTCGTACCCGTTCGCAAAGAAGCCGGCGACACAGGCCGTCACGAGAGTACCTGCACGGGTATTCGTCAGCCGAGGCAGCATTTGGCTCGATTCGAAGGGGAACGCACGGCGAGCAAGACAACCGCAAGAACCACCAGGAAGACGAGCAGCAAGCAGAACATCCGGCGACCGGCTTTCCGCTGATACGCGTGCGCTTGAGTCAACTGGTCAGAGGCGCCGTGGGTATCACGCGCCACCGAGATGACGTTGGTTTCGATGTTGTCTGTGCAGAATCAAAAGTCAGCCGTGATCAAGGCGAGATCCCCTCTACGACGCGCAACGAACCGATCATGCTCTGCTGTTCCCCAACGATCTGGCCGAGGTCTTTGAAGATCTGATTGAGCTCAGTGATGCCTTGCTCGATCTGTTCGATCTCCCCTTCGCGCTCCTGGATAAGCTGTTCCTGGAAGTCCACCTCGGCGTCGGACACCTGTGGCCGAGTTTGCTGTCTACTCGGGCTCTTCGCTATGTCAGCATCCCCTTCAACCGCTCTGTGCTCAGTGGGGTTGGCTGGCGCACAATTCAACAAGCTGCTCGGCGGACGAGGCGACATTCGGCTCCCTTGAAACGTGCACGTGCGAAGATCAGGACACGTAAACGGGCGCGACGAGAGAAATCGGATACGCACAACCGGTCCTGTTCTTGCTCCACTCTTGCTTTCGCCTCCTGGACATATAGTCGCTGACGTTCAGCGCTGCGCCGCGAGGTGGTTTGGAAGAGTTCCAGGGCCCGCTGAAAGTCTGCGGTGACTTTTTGCTGTTCCTGTCGTGATTGAACCTGTGAGGGGCATATCGGTCAGATTGTATATAGAGCCGCCGCCCGAGCTGCCTTCGGTCACGCGAGGGCGCAGTAGAGACGAGCAGCCACTGCGAGCGAGTTGGCGTACCTTGTCCGGCCCGAGCCGCCAATCGCCCAGGTGCTTTACGTCCCCAGTCGAGCTCTTCAGCACTTCGCGAGTGGAATCCTGCAAGTCGTGCCTGCAAAGAGTGACATCAGCCTCTGAACGCAGTGCTGCAAGATGATTCAGCCGCCGCGCAAAACCGACAGGCGTGACCTCAAGGTCGGGTTGTCCCGAGGCGTGCCCAAGAGCTCGACGAGTTTTGCGATGGCTGCTGTATTGGCGGAAATCTTCTGCACCTGCACCGAGACCCGCCTCGCCAGTGCCCGGAACCCGGCGTCGTCGCCTACTTGAGAAGAGAGTCGAGTCAGCGGATGTTTGAAAAGACGGACGGAAAAGCAGTGACTTGCCAGAGTCTGTAGAGCCAATAAGAGGTGCCCGGTCTCGCACGCCTCGCTCGAGGTCTTGGAAGCTCTGTTGTTACGGACGATAGACGGGCAATCGTCAGGGGGGGGGGGAGAGGATGCTGCCAAGAGGAGCCACGCGGGTAAGCTGCCCGGGCTGACATACCATGCCGGTCGCTTTCAATCACGTGCTGCTCTTGCCGCGTATCGAGAGTGCGTGTGCAGCGGAGACGTCAACCCCTAGCCGCGAGTGGGGCGACGCCGACTTTGAATCCAAAGCGACCTTCAGCGCGTCGAGCGAATCGGATCGCCTTCGTGTGCTCACGTCCACCCGTGGAACCGAGTTTCGACTTGCGCGAAGGAACCAAGTCTCGCACGAGTGCCGCAGCGTTTGACCGGCAGCCTCGCCCGTGCCCAGCCGCGGTGGTCGCCATGGACCCTCGCTTTCAGCAACACGTACCGCCGACAGGCCCGGCGTGGCCAAGCCCTCACGATCCGGCGTACGGTGGCCCCGGAGCAGACACGCGTAGGCTGTCACCCCTCTCGCAACAAGGCGCACCGATGCCTTCGCCGTCAGACTCGCGACCCGGATATCCCTCTCTCGCTCCCGGAGGGCATCCGCTGCACGGCACTTCACCGGCATCGGCATCCCCGAGCGCGTACCCGCACCTACAGGGACTGCCAAACATGCCGCCGCCTATCTCGGAACCGGAACACCTCGCCGCGGGGATGGCTCACATGGGGCTTCAGTCGTCTCCGAACCGCGAAGTTTCCGTACGTCTTTCTGACCCTTGAGGGGACATACAACGTGCTGACCGTTTGCCTGTCGTTTACTTGTAGACTCCGGACTCACTTGCGCCGCAAGCCGTCGTTCCTGCGCGCGGAAAACGCGCCGCACGCGCGTATCATGACCAAGGCGTCAGCCCGGCCCCACAGCCAACCCCGTCAGGATCGCACCTGCCCCCAGGCCAACCCTCGTACTTCCCGCCCCAGCAGTTCTCCGAGTCGTCCCAGCCGCCGCCGTCGAACGGTATGATGCAGAACCCGCATTACCAGAGCGCGCCGCCCTCTTCCGCCCCGCTAGACCCTCGATCGGCACCTCCCGCCTCGTACCATAACGACGGCCCGGGCATCCCTCAACCCCCGCATACGGCCGGACAGCGCATTCCAGGAAAGCAGCGCATTCGCATCGATCCGGACCACATCCCGAGCCCCGTCAACGTGCAGGAAGCCGATCAGCAACTCTACCGGACCGAGCCCTACTTGACTTGCTCCCGCACGCCTGCTCCTCTTGCCAGCACGGACTTTGTTGCTGTAGATCAAGGTGCGCTCCAGCTCGCACGAGGCAAGGCTCCACAGAACTCGGGACTGACCTTGACGTCGCGGTTTGAACCACAGGCAACTGCAACCCTCGCTTCCTCCGCATGACCACCTACAACCTGCCGGCAACGGACGACCTGGCAGTTGCGTCGCAGCTGCCTCTCGGCATGGTCGTCCAACCGTTCGCTGCGTTGCGACCCGAAGAAGAACCGATACCTGTCGTCGACTTTGGCGAGACCGGACCGCCGAGGTGCGAGCGATGCCGGGGGTACGTCAACCCGTGGTGTGTCTTCGTCGAGGGCGGGCAAAAATTCATCTGCAACCTGTGCGGTCACGCGAGTGAAGGTGCGTTCCAGTTTCCCACGGGATGGCTAGGTGCTCTCCGCTGACGGCGCTCTTTTCACAGTCGCACCGGAGTACTTCAGCCACCTCGACATGTCCCAACGACGCATCGACTTGGACCAACGTCCCGAACTCCGGTCTGGCTCCGTCGACTTTGTCGTCAATCGGGATTACTGGGTGCAAGACGACCCGAACGTGCCCGGCTCGCTTCCGCGCGCGCCAACGCCGCTGCATTACGTCTTTGCGATCGATGTCAGTTGGACGAGCATCCAATGTGGCCTGGTCGCCGAAGTTACCAAGCATCTCAAGGAGCTGCTCTTTCCCGATGAGGGGGAGCATGCGACGAGCGGCCCGCACCTCGGTCGACCTGGACTTCCTGCTGGCGCAAAGGTGGCGATCGTGACGTTCGACCGGACTGTCCAGTTCTACAATCTCAAGGTGTGTGTTTCGCGAGGTGAGGTCAAGATGGCCGCAGGGTTGACGCCACTGCTTTGCTACTCAGGCTGGCCTCGACCAGGCGCAGATGCTAGTCGTTCCCGACATCACCGACATGTTCCTGCCGTTGAACGAGGGCTTCTTGGTCGATCCCATGTCCTCCCGAGGCATCATCGAAGGTTTGCTCGACAGCTTGCCGGGTCTCTATGCGGCTTCAAGCATCGTCGAATCCGCCATGACTGGGCCTCTCAAGGCGACCATGATGGCGCTGGTACGTGCCCCCTTCCCCGTCGTATCTCTGTCAATGAGCACGAGCTGATGCCTTGATGGAAACCCCCTGCAGAAAAACCTCGGCGGACAGCTCAACATCTTCCAGACCTCGCTGCCTACCGTCGGCCTCGGCGCGCTCAAGCACCGTGAAGACAGCAAGCTGTACGGCACCGAGAAAGAAAAGACCTTGTTCATTCCTCAAGATCCGTTCTACCGTATCGCGGCAGAGGAGTGCGTCGAGGCCGGCATCGGGATCAATCTGTTCCTCTTCCCGTCGCAGTACATCGACGCCGCCACGCTCGGTGAGTCGAACCCTTTGTGCTCTACAGCAGGAACCGCCGCCTCTGACCACTTGCTTCCGTAGGCGCCTTGCCCGGACTGACGGGAGGAGATCTCTTCTTCCACCCGCGGTTTGACCCGATTCGCGATGGCCTCGTGCTCCGCGCCGAGATTGCTCGTGTGCTCCAGCGCGAGACAGCTTGCTGCGTCACGATGCGCATTCGTTGCTCGAACGGTCAGTCAGGTTCATGCGCTCTTGTATTGATAGCTTCTCGTCTAATTCAGAGTATCCTCCCTCGCCAGGCCTGCGGATCGCCGACCACTACGGGAACTTCTTCCAACGCAACATCACTGATCTCGAGTTCGGGACGATCGATGCCGACAAAGCCATCGCAGCGCGCATCAAGCACGAAGGCAAGCTCGACGAAAAGGTCGACGCGTACTTCCAGTGTGCCGCCCTTTACACGTCGGCCGCTGGCGAGAGGCGCGTTCGAGTGCACAATCTCGCGGTTCCCGTCTCCAACCTGATCAGCAGCGTGTTCCGAGCCGCCGACATGGATACTACGATCGCTTTCGTGACGAAGGACGGTACGTTTCTCTGCTTCGAAAGTTTGGGTGTTTCCGTTTCTTGAATCCGGTAATCACGGCCAGTCGTTGCTCACGCGCCGCGCCGCATTTGCCACAGCCATCACCCTCGCTGCTTCGAAGACCTTGCGGCAAGTTCGCGAGCAGCTCACAGACGCATGCGTCAAGTCGCTGCTCGCGTACCGCAAGCATTGCGCGTCGTCGACATCTCCGGCCCAACTTATCCTGCCCGAATCTTTCAAGCTCTTCCCGCTGTACGCGCTGGCACTGATCAAGACGAAGGCATTGAAAGGTAGATCTAACGCCTTCCGGTGCAGCTTTCTCATGTGCTCTTGCTGATCATTTCTTACTCGACTTCAGGTGGCGTCGTCGCTTCGGACGTTCGAGCATGGGCCATGCGTCAGCTCAAGAGCAGCGGTGTCAGCGCGACGCTCCGGCATCTCTATCCGCGCATGCTCGCCGTGCACACATTGCCGGACGAGGTCGGATTCCCGGATGAGCGCGGCCAACTCGTTCTGCCTCGTCTCATGCGCACGAGCTACTCTCGCATGGAGCCGCACGGCGCATACTTGGTCGAGAACGGCGAACGCGCGATCCTCTGGCTCGGACAAGCCGTGTCGCCGCAGTTGCTGCGCGACCTGTACGATGTCGACAGTCTCGACGAGTTGGATCCGCGCAAGGTACTTTACTCTTTCCGGCCGCGAGGGTTGGCAAAAGGCATCTTGGAAGCTGACTTTGTTTTCCTTCGCCGCTCCCCGTAGTCCACGCTCCCGGTACTGTCGACGCGGCTATCGGCTCAACTGCGGAACATCCTCGCCTACTTCGAAAGCCGTGCCGGCTCCGGCTGCATTCCAGTCTTGCTCGCCCGGCAGAACATCGACGGGACCGAATTCGAGTTTAGCAACATGCTTGTGGAAGACTCGAATAACGAACAGGTAAGCTAGACCGAAAACGTCTCGTCCTCCTGTCGCCCACGGAAGATAGCAGCTAACGCTCGTCTGGTCGCGTCTGCAGCTGAGTTACGTCGATTACTTGTGCACGATCCACCAGCAGATCCAGAGCACGTTGCTGGGGGAGAGCAAAAAGCAGGATGCGACCGACAGCAGCTCCTGGACCACTTGGTAGAGGCGTTTAAGGTGTTTGCTTTTTTGCATGACGCGAAGATTCTACACGAGCATCCGTGACCATGTCGGGCGAGTTTGTACAACAAGTGAGGATAGCGGGATTCTGGAGTTGACGGCTCCCTAACGACCCCCTGCAGTCGACGAACGCCTCGGCGGTGAAGCCGAGCGACGCGCGTGGCGGCTACGGTAGAAGACAACGTCAGAAGTCGGGCAAACGTCTGCAGAGGAGCTCTTGCTGGACTCACGTGTATGCGGGTGACCTGCTGTGAGAACTGCCGCGCCGTGGGAGGTCTCTCCCGCGTGGACCGGAGTCGGGACTTCTGCTGCGACTCATGCTTCGATCCCTGCTTGCCGGACGCCCGCGAGGTTCTGGACTCCGCGACCGGCTGCGTCGGACCGGGCCCGCTCGAGGCGCCAACGGTGGACTGGCTCCTCGCGTACCGCGCGGTGGCGTCGGGGGCTCGATCACGACCGTCACGGTCGAGCCGTCGATCTGTGCCGCATCCATGTAGTCGGCAGCTTTCGCGGCCGCAGCCGGGGAGGCGAACGTGATCCACGCCGTGCCTTTGTGCGTTCCGAGCCGTTTGTTAATCGGCAGATCAATGTCGACGATCTTGCCATAGACGTCAAAGATCTCTTCGAGATGCACCGTCGTGACGTTCTTGGTCAGCTTGGTGATCCTGATGGTGTCTGCAATGCTCGGCGTCGGCGAGCGAGACCTCGAGGGCGAGCGAGTGTAGCTCCGCGCGGGGGACGACGGCGAGCGAGGCATGTGAGCGACCTGGCTAGCGCGCGATGTACTGTGTCTGTCGACGGCATACGCGGAGAACAGAGTGTCAGAACGAGCATTCGCCTTGTTTTGAGAGTAGGGAGGTGGGGAGGCGGGTCATCGCGTCCTGGGCTCCAGAGCCGGGCAGACTGCTGAAACGGATCCTCGTAAGAAAGATAGTTCGATCGCTCGACGTACCGACGGGCGTACCGACTTGACGTGGTTACAGGAGGACCGAGACCATCGTCAAGGTTGACATCCAACCTCTCGCCTCTCTTCAATCAGCAGGCATCTGCTTAGCGGCAAGATGGCTGCTTCTGACGCCACGGACAAGCAGTAAGTCTGCGCTTTCCCCCAGCGGCTTGCGCGCTGCTTGTGGTCGATGCGTTTCTCACCGTCGTTCGCACTTCCGTTTCGCCAGAAATCACGACGGCATCGACAGTGCGCGCATCGGCTGGGCCTTCTTGTCGCAGGTGGGCCAACTCGCCCGACGCCGCTCTACGGCACGCTGGTCACCAAGCGGCATAGCGGAAGCTGACTCCTTCGACCCCTCCTCGACCGATAGTACTATTCCTTCCTGAACAAGGACCCGGCTCGCCTCCACTGTTTCTACACGAAGCGCTCGACTCTGCTCCACAGTACCGAGGGCGAAGATGCGACGGCTTGCTACGGCCAACAGGTACGCACGAGTGACCCGCTCGAGTCATCGTGAACCGTGCTACTGATCGCTGACTCTGGCACATGAATCGTCCCTGTAGGAGATCCACGCGAAAATCATGTCTCTCCAGTTTGAAGACTGCAAGGTCTACATCAGCAACGTCGACAGCCAGTCGTCTGCCGAAGGAGGGATCCTCGTCCAAGTCATCGGAGAAATGTCGAACGCGAACGGGCCGTGGCGCAAGTTTGCTCAGACTTTCTTCCTCGCTGGACAACACAACGGCTATTTCGTTCTGAACGATATCTGTCGGTACATCAAAGAGGAAGGCGACGAGGGCACCGAGGCTTTCGTTCCTCCGCGTGCCGAGTCGTCGACGGCTGAGGTGCCCGCGAGCGCCCTGCCGCCAGCCGCCAGCGTCGAGAGCGTCTTGTTTGACGAGTCGCACTCATCGAGACGCGCGGGTCATGCGCAGCCTCCGCAGCCGGCCCAACCTGCCGAGCCCGCCGAGTCGGAACCGCGCCCCGAGGACTCGTTCACGTTCCACTCTGACGTCCTGGCACCCGCGGCGGCGCTCAACGGCACGGCGGTCGCCGCAAGTGAGACTCGTCCTGACCTGGAGGCGGAGGTTCCTGCTCTCACTGAGACGACGCACGCCTCGGAGCAAGAAAACACATCGCAAGCCGTCGTCGCCACGCCTGCCGAGAACGCTGCCCCGGAAATCGAAACTCCGGTGCCCGTAGAGGAGGAGGCGGTAGAACCCGCGCCGACCGCGGCTGCGACTGCGCCTCCAGCCCAAGCTACGCCTGCGCCTGCGCCTGTCGAGTCCGCGCCCGCCGAAACCGCTCCGGAGCCTGCCGGTCCGCAGTCTACCGCCCCCAGCGCTGCTGCGCCCTCGAGTACAGCCGGTGCGCCCTCTGCCGCGGCGCCTCCTTCTGCCCCTGCGGCACCGAAATCCTGGGCTAGCCTCGCAGCGGCGGGTTCGAACAAGTGGGGCAAGGTCACGAGCGAAACCAAGGGAGTCTCGGCTGCAGTTCCGCAGGTGGGTTTCCAATGACGAACTTGTCAGCTATGCGGTCGAACTCACATCAACTCGACATCCTATAGGCCTCGCCCAGCACTGAGCGTGCCACGCCCAGCACCGCCGGACAGGCCGCTGCGTCCCCGGCGCCCTTCACCGAAGCTGTCATGGCGGTCAAGACGCCGTCTTGTTTCGTCAAGGGAGTCGTGGAAGCGGTGACCGATCAGCTGCTCAAGGACACGCTCACGACCCGTTTCGGACCGCTCAAAGAACTCGACATCGTTCGCAGCGTGCGTCAAAGTTTTTCCTTTTCACTGACATGGCAATCGATAACACCAACTCCTTTCCACGCTGCAGAAAGCATGCGCGTTCATCGAGTTTGAAAAGTTGGACCACGCGCGCAAAGCGATCCAGGTGTCGATGCGCCCGTCCGAAGGCGGCGAAGGCGCAATCTTCATCACCGCCGAGGGCGGCATGCAGCACCGCATCAACGTAGTCGAGCGCAAACCTCACGACCAGAGGCCAGTCTCGAAGCGCGGAGGCGGCGCGATGGGTGGTGCGGATCGTGGAGGCTTCCGCACTGCCGGCCCGACTCGTGACAGCGCCGAGAACGCTAGTCGCACCGGACGGAATGGCGGCAGCGCAGGAGGTGCGCGCGGTGGCCGCGGCGGTGGAAGAGGAGGCGCGCGCGGGACTGGCGCTGCCCCCGGCAAGTGAAGTTCCACCACGCAAGTCTCCGTCGCTTGACCTCCCCCCAAAACCACGCGTGAACCGCGCATTCGCACCCTCTTCTGTGTAGACCCGTTGTTGACATCCTCCCCCGCGTTCCGCTTACGTCCTTTTGTCGTTCCGCCATCACTTTTTGGCCTCTTTTTGCCTGGAAGCCGCATTCTTCCCCTTTCGGCCTTGGAACTCTCGCGCCAGATTCGATCAGTTACGGAAACATTTGTACATAAACCTCTACGTGGAAGAGAGGAGGAGAAACCGAGCTCGCAGGCGTCCAGAGCCAAGGGTATCGATGCTTTGTAGCAGTCTTGCGATCACGATCGCGCCTCGAGGTTGCGGTGGAGCTGCGGCTGCACTTGGATTACACGTTCGAGCAGCTTCTTGACGACGTCGGCACTGTTCGCTTCGAAGGAGGCCTCGATCTGCTCGAGCGAAGCCTTTGTTGCCTTGTCGACTTCTACCTGAGACGACGACGAGTCTCCCGAATGCTGCATGCACCACCCCGAGTGGGTCAGCGCGACCGAACGGCATATCATCGAGCAATGAGACCGTGGAGCGTCTTCCCCATGGCGAGTCGCAGGGATCGCCTTCATGGAAACAGTTTGACGCGCGAGACACGCACCTGCTCCTCGAATTCGCGAAAGAGGGCGTCCTTCTTGGCCCGCAGCTGTTCGATCTCCTTGCTAGCCTCGCCGCGAGCGTCCTTCAACCGCTGATTGCGATCTGCAATCGAGGAGTGGTGTCAGTTCTCGGGGACACCCGTTCTTGTGGGGGGTGAGTGCGACGGCGGCAGTGGTGGTCGCAGCTACCAGGACTCACATTCACGCGCCTTGGCGACGATCTGCGAGGCCTCCTTCTCCGCGTCCAGCAGCGTAGCAATCCCTTGTGCTGTTCGAGGCGGTGTCGATCGTCAGCCGGAACGTCAGCGAGCAGATGAGGCGGGCAACTCGTACAGTTGGCAGACTGCGAAGCCAGGGCGGGTCAGCGCTGATCGTCCAGGCTCAGGAAAGAAGAGTCTGACTGTACCATCTTCAGAGACGGGGGTGAACGCTGCGAGGAAAAGCGCACCGTCTCTCGCTGCTCGTCTCGACGCTGCGGTGGTTCAACTCGCCGGAAACTCACGAGTCAGCGCGCGAACAGCGAAAGCTATTCGGGGTGGCCGCAGGCATGTCATACTATTCAGCCGCCGGAACAGCAGCGAGCGCGGCACCGGGTCCGACTGCTATGCCCTCCGCCGCCGCCTTGTCGTCTGCGCCGTCGCCGTCGTCCGACCTGGACCTCGTTGCAGCTCTCTCGGCGCCGAGTACTCAGCCTGCGCTCAAGGCCACTGGTCAGTCCGATCTTCTACCAGTTCGGGCCGAAGCTGACCGGTTCATCCCGCGCACAGCTGCAGCGCAGGCTGTCGACCCGCTTTCACGGCTCCTCCTCGGATCAGCGGAAGCCTCGGTCAAGAAAGTGGCACTGGCCGGGTTCGCCAGCGCATACCCGTTTCTCTTCCGATACGCGTGAGTATCCCCCCGTTAACGGCACATTACGACGACTGATCATCTTGCTCTCAGATGTCAATCCGGCGATGCAGCGCACTGGACCCGGGTCAATGCCTTGAAGGCTGCCGTGCTCAACTCTTGGAGGAATGGAGCTATCGGAGAGAAGATTGGCGCCGTCAAGGTACTCCAGCGGATCATACAGACGCAGAGCGCTCCCGCATCATCCGACCCACGCGTGAGTCTCGGACCGTGGTTTGCTCTCTCGAACGAACGGTAGCAAGCGACTGACAAGATGCATGAATGCAGCTCGCACGATCTGCAGAACCCAACATCTCCCTCTGCCGCCCGAATCATCCTTTCCTCAAAGTCTCGATCCTCGAAGAGGAAGCCAACAAACTGCTGGAAGAATGCGTCACGACCCTCTTCACCTCTTCGGAACCTGATCTCGTCGCCGCCATCGTATCTTCGCTGGTCGCACTCGTCAAAACCCGGCAACAGTTCGCGCAACTCATCGTCACGAGTTTGACCAACTGGTCTCCGGCCGCCATGGCGTCTCGCAGCGCAGCGCAAGTCAAGAGCGTCGAGAAAGTCGTCAGATTGTCTCTGCAGCACTTGGTCAAGTCAGTTCGCCTCTTGAACCGCCTTGCGTGCTTTGCTGATCAGCAACGTCGCCTTGACAGGACGCCTCAAGGATCACCCTTTGCGACACAGATCTCGGCGTTCCTGGCGCAGCAAGCCACGCGCATGGAGAAGGCGGCGGAAGAGTCGAAGCGCAAGGCCGAGGCTGAGGCTACGCGGAAACGACAAGCCTTGGCAGACCAGCTCCAGTCACAACAGCAGAACAAACGACGCCGACTCAACCCCACCAGCGAAGTCGCCAGACTGTTTGCCGCGAGCAATCCCGAGGGACTTGCACGTGTACAGTCCGTGTCGGCGCTTCCACACGCCGCGGTGGTCGACCTGCTCGTGTCCGCGCTCCAAGGAGTCGCTCCTTCCACCTTGACGGAAGCGATCTCTGTGAGTTCTGCAGCTGCCGCGATACCAGAGCTCAGGACGCTCACCCTTCGGCAACATAGGTCGTCAAGCGCGAGCTCGAGAGCGGCCCCTCTGCCACACCCTCGCGCGAGGGCACGCCGACGCTCTCAGGACCCGTCGTCGTCGATCCTTTGAAGCTCGATCTCGGCGCCGACGAGCTGGATATCAAGGCAGAAGTTCCGGTAGAGGCCACGGTAGGCTGTTTTCCGCGCTCGAGGCCGATCGAACTCACCCGCCGCCACTGGACTGACCGCGTTTCGCTCGCAGCCTGCGGAAGACGACGAGGTCCCGGCCCAGGTTCACGAGGTTGCCTTTGACGGCGATGGCCAGGACGCAGCTGTCTCGTTGGTCTCTGTCCCCTACGAGCTTACGCTACAAGCTCGCCAGGCGCTCGTCCTCTCCGCGCTGAAAAGGGTCTGCGCCGCCGGAGCCGACGGGGCGAATGCGGCCCTGTGGGCACCGCTCCTGTCCCGATTGATTTCTCGTGGCCTGGAGGACCCCGATGCTCCCGCCGAGAAGCGCGACGAGACAAGCGAGGACCTGCGCCGGCACCTTTTCTCCTTCATCACGGCTAATCTGCAAACACGGTGCGCTCGAGTCATAATGCTACCTGGTGAACCGCAGGCTCACTTGTTTGCGCCTGTCCAGGACGGAGCTGGCCCGACTGTGGCTGAACGAGGAGTGGTTCGCTTCACGCTGTGCCGGCGTCGAGACTGTGAGTCAGTTCCCTACTACTCTCGTGACACGTCAAGTCCCTGACGACGCTTCCATCTCAGGACCGACCGTACGACCGTCTATTGCGCGACTTCCTCGAGCACATCAGCCACGTCTCCTCTGACAAGGACAAGCAGTTGCTCCAATTCCTCATGGACCTGCCGGAGATTCCTCGAGACGAAATCTATCGCCTCGAAGCCATGGCGACGAATACTGCACAGTGAGCTGTCACATTTGGGGCTGCGCGAGGGGAAGGCGGCTGATGAGACGCTTTCTTCCTGGACAGGATGCACCTCGGCTTCTCCACCCTGCGCGAGCTGGTAGTCATGAGGCCGTCAGTTCGGTACGCCGCATTAGACGTGCTTTTGGGTCTCTGCACCCACGCCGGTACGTCAAGTTACAGTCAGAAGACGATGCTGTGTATGCCCACTCTCTCTCTCTTCTTCAGACAAGCGATTCCGCAATGCGGCCATCACGACCGTGAAGAAATGGGTGCCGGACGTCCCGGATCTCAGCGACGTTATTCGAAACTTTGCGCTGTCGCTTCTTGCTCGACTCACGACTCACGACGAACCGGCAACCGACCATGCCCGTGCCAACGATGGCACTGCCGGGGCAGTCAACGGAGACGGCGAGGTGGACATGGCGACCGACGCCTCGCCGCCTGCATCTGAACGACCGGCCCTCTGCGCGCAAGTCCGAGACGGCGCTGTTGCCGGCAACTTCAATCCTCCGGCAACCTTGGAGGGCGTCACGCAGAACGTCGAGCTGCTCCTGGCTCTCTGCGTCAAAGACACCTCGCTGCTGCGACCGTAAGTTGCGGTGGCGGCTGGTGCCACAGCCGACCGTTCCCATAAGCTGACGGCCACTCTTTCTCTCTCGCAGACTCTTTGAGCAGTATGGCAACATGGCGCCTCCTGTTCGTGCGGCGATCGAGGAGCTCTACGTGCCTCTCATCCGCTCGCTCGGTCTCAAGCATCCCGGCGTCCTCGATCTCTTGGGCGACTTCCCCGAGGGCAGCGATAAGCTTGTGCTCAAGATGCTCGAGGTACTTGCAGCCAAGGCAAAGCTGCCGTCCGACATCCTCGCTTTGATTAAGCAGGTCGCAGCAAAACGGGATCTCGATTCGCAGTTCTACCTACTCATCCTGCCCGAATGCCACAAGGTCTGTTTCGCGACGCATTATGAGCGTGACCGTTTCACTGAGACTGTCTCCTCCCATAGGACGAGATCGTGCGATATCTCCCGCGGGTCGTGGCCTTGCTCGACGGGACACCGCAGAAGAAGGCGGCGATTCGGTCGATCTTCCTCTCCGTCATTGCGCCGCCGGCACACTTCAGCTCGATCAACTCGCTGAGAACACGCAGCGATTCGCTTTCTCCGGTCGAGCTCATGCTCTTCCTGCATCAGCATGACAAGGAAATCGGGCTCAAGCACACGATCGAGGGTGAGAGGCTCTCATCGAACATTCCTCTTCCTGCGCACCCTGTTCTGACGAGAGGCGTGCGCCCTCGTAACAGCCATTTCAATCTGCTTCTCAATGTCCGACGGCTTCCGACCGGAGGTGCTCGCGGCTTTCATGCAGCAGGTGGTCGATGCGCCGAAAATTCCTAACCTATTCATGCGCACGGTGAGCCCGCAGACTCTTTTAACGACGAGCTGCGGAATCATACTGATCGTTCGACTGCAGGTCATCCAAGCCGTCACGACGTACAAGTCGCTGCAGCCGTTCGTATCGACGACCCTTTTGTCGCGCCTCATCGGCAAGAAGATCTGGGAGGTCGGCCCTCTCTGGGAAGGTTTCATCCGTCTGGTGAAAGCGATCGCGCCGAATTCGTTCGCTGCACTCCTGCAACTGCCGCGGGAGCAGCTTCGTGAAGTCGTGCAGAAACAGCCGAGTTTGCGCGAACCGCTTCGGGAATACGTCACCAAAAGTGAGCACGCTGGTTCCCTAGTGGACAACGTGGGGCGCCGAGCTGACCACGCACGAAATCGCTACAGAGGGCGGCACCAACAATGCTCGGACTGCCGCAGTTCTCGAGGCACTCGGCGATGACACGGCGCCGACGCAGAGCGGCAGTGCAGGTCGAAGTCTTTCAGGCACACCGACCCCCGCGTAGACCGTTTGCTTGGATAGCGTCGGTCTTGAAACCTCTCTCTTAAACTTACCGCGACGAGAAGCCTCAGGTGCTGCAGTTTCGGATAGGAAGGGATCCCGAAAGAACCATGCAAGCAAGGGTACTCTACAGGTTCAGACGACGACCAGTCGCTTTCTGCACGACTCTCTCCAGACGTTCACAAACCTGTCTGTAGCCCAGGCACCACAGCTCTGCCGTCGGATCCGCCTGGACGTCGGCGGGGAAAGTCTGCCGGATTAGACAATCCCACCAGCGCAGGACGTCGGCCGCCTGCGCGAGGTCATGGCCGCGCTCGCGTGAGGCGCACTTCTCGATATAGCGTCCGAGCGCGTCGATGTCGTCGCGGTCGGGCGCTTGCTCGGCTGCCGTTTCCATCCACATCTCGATCCTGTCCAGGATTTCGAGTCGATCGGTCTGGCCTTGAAATCGCGGTGCTGGCCGCACAGAGACTGCCTTCACCGGGGGGCGAATGCGTCTTGATGCTTTGCCGAGAGGCGCGTCTCTCTTGCCTCGACTGCTCAGTGTGCGGTCGCCCGGGACGGTTCGCGCCTGACGAGCGTGGTGAAGAGCGATCTGTTCGAGTTGCGTCGCCTTTCCGAGCTCGCGGAATATCACGGGATCGTAATCCATCGCGACGATCTGCGAGTCTGTGGCCTCCGCAGGAGATGGCGGAAGTACGATGACTTCTGGCGCGCTCGTCTTTGGCCGGGCGGGCGGAGCGGCTTCGGCCGACCGGCCGGTCTTGAGCTTGCGGGGCGGAGGCTTGCGACGACGGGCTTCATCGAGGATCTCGACTTGCAAAGCGCGGTCGAAAGTGCTGTACGCTTCTGGGTCGATATCATAGTAACGCAGCTCCTCCGTCGTTACTTGCGACGCCGATTTGATGGGCACCTTCGCCGACCTCTTCGTCGGTCGGAACATGGAAGGGATGTACGGCTCCGTCGTGTGACCATTCGATTGAACTGAGCGGGAACGTAACCGACTGCGAACCTCGGCTCGTGCGGGTGCAACGACAGCTTCGTCCTCACTGGAGTCACTCGTCAAAACGAGTGTTAACGGGGACTTCGAGCTCGTGGATTTTTCGCTGTGCCCCGGCACGGCCGACTGTCGGGAGTCGCCAGCTGACTCCCGCTGATTATCGCTGGTCGAGGGTCGCGCGACCGACGGTTTGGCAGCGGGAAGGTCGCTCGCGTTGCCAACCCCGCGCGGGCGGAAAGACAGCTTCGACTGGCCTCGTTCGTGCACGGTTTCGACAGAGAGACCGTCCTTTTCGAGTTTCGTGAGTTGGATGCCGATGCCTCGGAGTTCGTGGGGTGGCGCTGTCATGGAAGCCATCAGTCGCCAGGCGACTTCGCCGACAATGCCGCCGTCGTCGGTCGCTCCGCCGTTCGCGCCGGTCAAGATCGACGTTCGATTCTCTTGATTGACGTGCCCGTGGCCAAGAAACTTTGGCGTGTCGACGGGAGCGTCCGGGTGCCGTGTCATGACATGCAGGACGAGCTGCCGAGCTTTGAGTCCCGCCGTGCGCAGACGCTTTGCCGTCTCGTCGCCCAACTCCCTCACGAAACGCTGGAAATGGGAGAGCATGAGCAGTCTGTGCTAGGCCATACCAGAGGACTCGTCTGCAGGCTTACCTCGACTTGATCGACCCTTCCCGCACCAAAGCGGATTCCATAGTTGACCTCCGTCGAGACGGATTGGCGCAACTTTTGGGATTCCAGCTCGGAATCATCGACGCCGTATGCGAAAGCGGTGAATTTCTTGCTGTTGCCGCGGCCAATCGTTTCGGCGAGTTTGGCGGGTGGCGCCTGTCGGAGGTCTCGAATCGTCTTAATATCAAGTTCGTTCGAGAGTTTCGAACGGAGACTCCAGCCGATGCCAGGCAATGCGTCGACTTCGAGCGGGAGTAGAAACTCGTCGACGTCCTCGGGAAAGAGGTGAAAGATGGAGGCAGGCTTAGCCTTCCGCATCGCGAGGCGCGCTAAGAGGATGTTGTGCGAGATGCCGATCGAGACCGGACATCCAGTAGCGTCAAGGATCTCTTGCTTGACGCGTTTCGCGAGGTCGTACGCCGGATCCTGCTCGCGAAAAATGGTAGGCGGGACGACGACTTCGGCCAAGCACTCGTCCATCGAAACGACTTGAATGTAAGCGGCGTAGGAAAACAAGATGTCGTAAAACTTGAGCGTTATACTGCAGGGTCGAAGCCGGGTCAGCGATGGAGAGCGATTGGATTCCAGCTGCAGTTACTGACCTCCGATAGAGATCAAACTCGAACGGCATGGTCTGGATGTCGGGGCAAAGCTCACGAGCGCGGCCGAGGCTGCATCGCATGGGAGCAGAGGTTTAGTGTCGGCCTGTCTTGGCGTTCTCATCGTCTTCGTGAAAGGCTCACCTCATACCGTTGCGCACGCCACTGGCACGCGCCTCGTAGGAACAAGAAGCAATTTCGCTCGTACTGCTGGCCGCTTCGCCCTTTCCTCGCGCGTGGCAGACCGCGACCGGTTTGCCTCTGAGCTCGGGGCGGGTAGTGAGACCCGCGCTGACGAAGAAGCAATCGAAATCGACGTGGATGATGGTACGACCGTCGGAAGCGCCGCCGGTGAGCTTCTTGCTCCGGAGAGGAGGCGTCGTGCCGTGTTGCTTCGCCGCAATGATGTCCTTGAGCTCCTCCTTGAAGCTCGAGATCCAGTGAAGGCGAGACTGAGCGAAATAGCCGGCGAGGAAGTCGGGCGACGTCGACGTATGCTTGGACAACCAGTCTTCGTCTTTGAGCAACGCCGCAGTGCGCTCGTTACGCTCGGTCGACGGCAGCCACGATCGCGTGACGCTCGTCGGCTTCGTAGGCGAATCGGTCGTCGCCGGCAATTTCGAAAGAGAGGGCTGCACTTGCTCGGTGGGTCGAGCGAGCGCTTTAGGTGTTGACGATGACGAATGCTGCGGCGCTGAAGGCGCAGTGTTTGTCGGCGCGAAGAAGGACTGCAGCGGGCCGGAGTTTTGGGCTTTCAAGGCGTCTCGAGCCAATCTCGCGCCTCGCTCCGCCAGCGATTCGTGAGTCTCGACGTTCTTGGATGCGGATTTCTCTGCGGGACGGGGAAAGTCCGGTCTTCTGTGGTAGTCCTCGCGAGGCACAGCCGATTCGCGTTTGCCGACGCCCATGCTGAAGAGACTGCGTTGTCCCGTCTGCGTCCCGAGTCGTGCCGCATCCTCGGCCGCGAGGGTACCTTCGACTGTACTGCTCGTATTCGCATCGGGCTTTGACGGAGCGAGAAGCGAGAATTCCCGCCAATCGAGCAGACGGCTTTGTTCGGCCGATTTGACGAGCCAGTCTGGCGTCGCCACTTTGTATTTGGCGAACTCTCGCCGCTTCGTCGGCGTCAGGTTGGTCGCGATGATGTGCGTGGCGAGGCTCTTCTTGTCGAGGTACGGAACGTATTCGCCGCCGTGCCGAACGAGAAGTTCGGTGAGTTCGGGGAGGGTGATCGATTCGGTGAAGCCGTTGACCTGGAGGGGGGCGGGAGGTCAATGCGATGAGAGCTGATCTGATCAGGTGTCCTGAAGGGGACGACAGACTCACGTAGATCCGCAGGTTTTTGAAGATTTGCGGTCTCCCTTGGCCGTCCTCGAGCAGAGCTGCGTTCTGTACCTTGAGCTTGAGACGCTTGTTGTGCATGTACTTGCCCTGCGATGCCGCATGATTATCAGCATAGCTCGCAGCTCATAGCTGAGCCTGGATGCCTCTGCTGCCGAAGTTGAGCGATCCGCAACTTGGCCGAGAGCAGGGTCGCCGGACTCACAAACTCGCCAAACTTGACAGGCTCGTAGAAGGACTGGTCGCGATAGTCCGATGCTGCCTGGCCAGTCGCGTGTTCGCGTACAGTCTCGCCCGAGTCGCCACCGGTCGACAGCAGCAGTGACGACTGTCCATTGTCATCGCTGTCGAGGCCGTCAAGTGAGCCGCCGGCCGTGGCGACAGCGGATGGCCTCGGGCGTTTGCGCGGTCGTTCTGACGCCATCAGTCCCTAGCCAGCATGAGCGCGGGTTCAAGTTCCGTGAGACCAAAGAGATGTCAAGTCGGTCGTCAAGGAGATGTCAACTGTTCCCGACCCGACCCAAGTTCAAAGAATAGAGTCGATGAAACCAGCCAAGATAAGAAGGTGGGTGGTACACAATACAAGCAGCAAGAAGCAAATTCATCTAACGATAACCTAAAGAGCTGCACAAGTTCCGAAAACCCTCTATTTGATCCCCGAACCGGTCGACGAGACGCTGCCCCAGCTAGCCACCCCCTGATACCTTCGTGCTCCGAGTCCACTGTATACTAGTACTCTGCCGTCCCATCATCATCCCCAGATCGATGTACCGAACGCAGCGGGCTTGGCTGAACCGCCCGCCGCTGACCCGTCGTGACTCGCCCTCCTCGCGCGCACATCAGTGCGTCGCTCGTTCGCCTCCGGCGCTTTCACGTCAGCCGACGCATCCTCTGGAAGCGCCGCCGGTGAGACGGCTCCCTCCGCCCATCCGAGTTCGCCGGCAGGCTCGGCGCCGCCCGGTAGTCGCAGCGCATCGAGCGCCTCGCCGACTTCGCGGACCGCGTCGACGTCTGTACTCGCTGCTTGCGAGTTTTGCTTCGGCCGCACGGCGTCATCCGACTTGGAGTGGCCACCGACTCGAGGTCGAGCGGTCAACCGCGGCGAGAGTGGCGGCGCCGACGCTGACGCTGCCGTGGATGGCACGCCTGCACCGTTCGGCACCGATTCCTGCCGCCGAGGAGGTTTTTCACCGGCAGGAGATGTAGCAGGTCGAGCTCCGACAGGATCGACGATCGGCGGCGACGATCCGTCGGCCTCCACTCGCGGGAAATAGCTCGGTTGGTCCGTCTCCGCGGCTTGAGGCTCGGCCGTAGACGACGCCTGTACCGAGTCGCCCTCACCCTGCTGCTGCGTGTCCGCTGCATGTGCATTCGGCGGCGCCATCGGTTCGTAGCCATACGCGGGCGGGAACATCGGATTGAATGCCTCGAAGCCGTGTCCGGGCGTGACAGCACCGCCAGGCGTCAAGCTGGACCACACGAGTGGCGGAGTGCCAGGGAAGTACGGCGCTCCGGGCGAGAAAGGTGCGACTCCGACTCCGGGCGAGAACATGCCGTGCGGCACGAGCGGCGGCGTGGCTTGCGCGGCGAACGGTCCCGCGCCTCCGAACGTGAACGCTGGCATGGAAGGCGTCATGCCTCCCGTAGCCAGAGGCGAGAAGGGTCCCGGTCCTCCCGAGGTCGGCGTGCCGTTCAGCCCGAGTGCGGCAAAGGGCAGAGGCGGAGGCATCGCGATCCGAGAGGGCGCAGTCGAGTGATGATGCGTCCGCGAGAAGGACGAAGTGCCGCCGAGGTCTTGCAAAAAGGGCGGCCTCCGTCGAGGCGTCGGGTGTGAGCGCTCTTCGGTTCCGCCGTTCGCTTCGCTCCGAGTCGATTCATCACCAGCAGGCTGTCCCACGCTGCCGTGAGCGTTGTCGGCCGAGTCTCCAGAAGAGGTGCCCGGACGAGACGATTCGTCGTGTCGCGACGGCGGCCGCGCGTGCATCACGTTCGAAAGCGGACTCGGTCCCGAAAAGTTGCCGGCGGCCGAGCCATTGCTGCCGAAAGAGGAGAAGTGCTCGTGCAAGGCGGGGCGATGCAGGAACGGTGCTGGCATCGACATGTTCGGGTAAGACGACTGGCCGTTAGCCGTCGCGTAGACCGGAGGTGGTGGCGGTCCTTGCGAAGGAGGCTGGTTGTTGACGCCGGCGCCCGCAAATTTGTCGAAGTGGACCTGCACGTCGCCGTGTGTCAGTCTCTGACTTCGAGAAGCGAGTGCATCGACCGGCTCACCTTGAGCATCCTGCCGTTGAATTCGTAGCCATTGAAGAGAGCGACTGCCCGTTCGGCGTCCTGCGGCGTGGCGAACAAGACACTGCCGAAGCCTCGACTTCGTCCATCTGGGCCTTGAGCGATATCGGCACGGAGGACGTTGCCCGCTCCACGCATGAGATCTTTGAGCTCTTGCCACTGGCAATTGAACGGCAGATTGCCGATGAACAGATGCCGATTCTGGTACTGCAGTCCGCCCGCTCCCGGTGGCCCACCAGCGCCGGCGCCTGCTCCTCCCATGAGGTTGACGTAGCCGTTCGGAGCGATTGGAGGCGCCGACTCTGGCCGCGGGAGCCCGTTCGTGGCCGCCGCGAGCGAACTGTAATACGAGAGCATCCCTCCCGGAACGGCGTAACCCATCGGGTGCATACTCAGCATCGGCATGTAGACAGGCTGCTGCTGCTGCTGCTGAGGCTGTTGCTGCTGCATCGCGATCACTTGTTGCAGCTGTGGCGGCAAATCGTTCGTTGGCGGTGGTGGCGGCGGCGGGATCCGCCCCTGCTGCTCGTAAGGCAAAGGCTGGAGACGAGAAGGCAGGATCGAGTCGGATGCATAGCGATCGAGCCCTGCAGGACGGAACGAAGGCTGCTGATGGATGGGAGGGATCTGACCCGACGACGGGGTTGGCGTCGCAGAGTGGTCGACGGGCGACGAGCGGTTCCTCGAATCCTGACTCGACGTTCGCGCGAGGAAAGTGGAAGTCGGTGTCGAGCCCTCTTCGCTGCCGGAACGCTGCAAAGGCTGGTTCCGCGTCGACAGCGCCGGACTCGCTTGCGCGGGCAGCTGCGGGGATGATCCGGCAGCGTGCCCGTTATGGGGTTGGTTGAGCGGAGACGGGCTAGAGATAGATGGGGGTACGAGCGCCGGAGACCCGTTCGGCGAGAACACCGTGCCAGGCTGAACGTAAGGAGGTGGCGGTGGCGGCATCGAGGGCGACTGACGCGCCATGGCCGCTGCCGCAACGGCACGCTGCTGTTGCTGGACATGCTCGATCTGCTTCTGATGTTGCTGCAGTGCCTGCTGCCGATTCGCCTCGGCGAGCGCGAGCGCACCGGTCGGATCTTGGGCGTCGATCCGGACGTCGAGGACGCGAGTCTGCCAGGTGTAGCCGTGGTACGTCGCGATCGCCTTAGCGGCGTCTTCAGCTTTCGCAAATAGGACGACTCCGAAACCTCTGCTCCGCCCGTCTGCTGGGTTCAGGGCGACGTCGGCGCGGAGGACCGTGCCGCATTTTCGCATGAGGTCCTTCTGTTGTCCGGTGCGGCGCAGGAGCAGGAGTGTCAGCGCCGTGCGACCGCAGACAGCTCCAGTCGCGGTGCAGGGTGCGTCATTGAGAAGGCAACGTACGAGGTCTTGCCAACGGACTCGGAACGGCAAATTGCTGACGAAAAGTTGGGTCCGCGTGTCGGCCGAGTTGTTGTTGGCGAACGAGGGCCCGTTCGCACCGTTGATAGGGTTGAACGGCGCATAGCCGGGACCATTTCGGAGCGGGAGGGTCGAGCTCGTCGAGTACGACGGCATCATCGGCGGGCGGTGATTTGGCGGCGCGAACCCGGCTCCTGATCCTGCGTGCATACCATTCGGCGGTGGCAGAGGCGGATACGGTCCGTTCATCTCGGGCACTCCTTCACTCCGTGACTCTGCCCGCGCGCCTCGGCCAGTGCTCGCGGTGTTTTAATAGTGGGGAGGCGGTGCCGTGCGAATTTGGCGAAGCAGGGCTCGGAGTCGGCGGCGATGGCTCCTTTCGGGGCGCCGACTTGGCGTGATGGCGCGGATCAGATCTCAGCAAGCTAGTGAGAGCCAGCAGCAGACTGCACGAGGTGCGAGCGAATGCCGAGCATCGACAGGTGATCGACATTCACGACTCGCAACCCGAGCAAGTTCGGCTGCGCGCCCCACTTTACAGCCTCCCCTCAGCCTCCTTGCTTCCGCGTGAGGTGCCCCCCAATTTTTCTCCGCCTGGAACAGCTCCCCTCCTCCTGCTGTGCCATTGACCGACTCGGTGAGCGCGAATCAGAGGCGGGCATGTCGCTCCGGACACTGGCATCGCAGCTGTGGGCTCGCACTTCCTTCACGGCTGTCCCGACTCGCGCGTTTGCGTCGTCGGCCTGCTCGTGTGCCGCTTCGCCGCCTTCCGCCAACACCTCTTCGTCGCCGTCCGACTCGGTTACGGCACCGAGAGCGACCAAGGCTAGCCCGCCCGCCCGGCCACGGCAAGATCTCGCCCGGAGCGATGCCCGCTACCTCGCTTCGCTCGTTGGCTCCGACCTGTCGGCGTTCGATCCCGTGCTCGACGTCCACCCGGACAAGGCGAACCAGCACCTCCCGCGGACCAAGCATGCCCACGCAGACGCGAGCGTCACCTGGTTCAACGACACTCCCGCCAACCGAGGGTACCAGCAACCGCGGCCGCCGCCCGAGATGCTCGAGGGCCTCCCCGGCGAGGACGACGCCGTCGGTCACCTCGCCCAGTTGACCGACCTCTCGGCGGGGGAGATCCGCAACCTGTACCGCTTCCCGCTCGTCGTCAAGCGCGTCGTCACGATGAAGTCCAAAGGCAAGCAGCCGAGCCTGTACGCCCTCGTCGTTGTCGGGAACGGTCGCGGCCTCGTCGGCGTCGGCGAGGGCAAGGACGACGCCGCACCCAAGGCGGTCCAGAAGGCGTTCAACCAGGCAGTCCGGTCGATGGACTACGTCGACCGGTACGAGGACCGGACCGTTTGGGGAACCATGCGATCAAACTTTGGTACTTGCAAGGTCGAGATGCGCTCCCGTCCCCCCGGTGCGTTGTCCCAGTCACACCAGGACGTCATACCCTGCGACGTACTGTACTGACTCGAACACCCCATCTGCCGCAGGCTTCGGTCTCCGAGTGAATCCGCACATTCACCAGGTCGCCAAGGCCGCTGGCATCACCGACCTCTCGGCCAAGGTGTACGGCTCGCGGAATCCCGTCCGAGTCATCAAGCTCGCAGTCGCAATGCTGCACGGTGGCTCGAACCCAGTCGGTGCGTCCCCTTGGAGCAGCTTTCATTGCGTTTACTTGCCTTCCGTTTCCTACGGAAGTTCGACGTGATGGGACTGGTACTAACAATTCCCACCTCGTGCGCCGTCACAGACATGGGCGGATTTGGCAAGGAAAAGGGACAGCGAAGGAACAAGAAGACGACTGGAATGGAGACGGCCGAGGCGATCGGTCGGGCACGAGGACGTCGCGCCGTCGATGTTTCGGCGTGACGCATCAGAGCAAGGTTGCGCTAAGACGGCGTCCGGAGTGCATTTAGGCGCAAGCTCGCATATATCCTGTATTGCATACTTTCTTCTGGCTGCATGTTTAGGCGAGAGGAGCGTGCTGCGAGGATCGCCCGTCCGAGTCAGTCGTCTCTTTCACTTCGCTCAACAGACCGCTTTCGCCTCTTTGCTCGGCATGGCTTCCAAGGGATCGTTAACGCAGACGCGAGTGGTCGTGCCTGCTCCTACGACCGTGTACGTCCAGAGCTCGCGATCGTGTGGGACGGCCATGCGCCCCACTCTCACCCAGACAGCAGCGACGTTCGTCACCCGAAGCATGCCACGGAGTTACTGATCCAGCGCTCACACAGTCGTGGTCAAGGCACCAAGCTCTACGCAACTCCGTCGGGCCACGCGATCGCCTACGGTGCTGGCCGCACCGCCGTCATCCGTTCGATCGGAGGACCGGATGCTCCGTCCGCTGCGACCAGCGAACCGCTCTTGTTTACGCATGCTCAACCCGTCACGGTGGTCCGTCCCTTGAGCGAGTACTACGCCGCGAGTGGAGACGCCGCCGGCAACGTCAAAGTGTGGGACACGGCGTCCGGCAACTACTCGCTCAAACTCGAGGCGAAACCGATCGCGCGCATCAACGACATCGCCGTCGATGGAGAAGGGCAGAGGATCATCGTCGTCGGGGAAGGCAAGAGCGCGTTCGGCGCGTCGTTCAGCCTCAGTACCGGCTCGTCCATTGGCGAGATATCGGGGCACTCGAAAGTGGTCAACGCCGTCGCGATGCGGCCCGGTCGGCCCTTCAAAGCAGCGTGAGTGCCGTTACGTGACTGGCGAGGATCTCGATCTCGAAGGGATTTCCTAACGCAGTTTGGGACCCCGACAGAACGGGCTCGGACGACTTCTCCGTCTGCTTCCTCAACGGCGTCCCGTTCAAGTACGGATCGACGACGCGGCGCCACACTCGTTTCGTCCAGTCGCTCGCTTACGCTCCGGACGGCTCGGTCTTTGTCTCTGCTGGTTCCGACGGCCAAGTCTTCCTGTACGACGGAACCACCGCCGAAGACAACGGCGCGTTCAATGACTCTGGCGCGGGCACCGCCCACGACAAGGGCGTCTTTGCCGTCTCGTTCAGTCGGGACGGCAAGAAGATCGCGACTAGCTCGGCGGACAAGTCTGTCAAGCTGTGGGATGTCGAGTCCCGGAAGATTGTGCAGACGTGGACCTTTGACGGCGACGAGGTCTTGCAGCAGCAGGTGGTACGCGCTCGCCTCCGTTCCTGCACCACTCCGCACTCATGCAAACGAGACCGCTGACGTGCCGGCGTGCAGGGCAACACTTTCGCCGGCGAAGAGCTCGTCTCGCTCTCGTTCAGCGGCGACCTCAACATCCTCGATGTCCGTTCCTCGTCGCCGTCTCGAACTTTGTATGGTCACCAGAACCCGGTCACGGCTCTTTCGACCTCCCAAACCAACTACGACACCTGCTTCTCGGGCGATTCGGCCGGCCGGGTCCTCGCTACATCGGCAGAAGACGGGCTTCTGAAACCGGTCCAGGGGACTGGACACAAGGGTCTGGTGGTGGATATCGTTCCGACTCGGGCTGGACACTTTGTCTCGGCCGCATTTGATGACACGGTCAAGACCATCTCGAGAGAGTCTGGCTTTTCGTGCGTTTTCTCTCATCCGAGCGAAACGAAATCGACGGTTACGAGTCTTGACGGATCCCATCCTCTGACTGCGTCTACTGATCCTCGGGTGTGCTGTGCAGCTCTTCCGTAGTCTCGGCTAGCGCACAGCCGCGCTCGCTCGCATCGGCCGCTCCCACTTCGGACGTCCTCGCCCTCGCCACGACGGCCGACGCCCAGCTCCTCTCCGCCGATGGCACCCAGCTCGTCTCCTCGCTCCCTCTCCCTCCTTCCTCCGGCAGTCCAACCTGCATCGCCGTCTCGCCGTCGGGCAAACTCGCCGCCGTCGGCACCGACGATTCCAAAGTCTTCCTGTTCGAGCTCACGACACACTCGAAGAAGAACGAGTTGAGGCACTCGATCGAGTTGAGGGCGCAGCCGACGGCGTTGGCTTTCCCGCCGGATGAAAGTGCCGGATTCGTTGCGATTGGGTTGGCGACTGGCAAGGTACCGCTGTACAGCGTCGAGAGTGGCGAGATTGTCAACGCTCGGTGCGTTTGTCGAGGGGTTCCCGCCCATTTCTTTCTCTCTCGGGATGTGGTTACTCCCCGCCATGACCCCGTGTAAACTGCCTTCTTACACCGGAAGCTAACCCGCGACTCTGGCAAACCTTTCCCCCCGAACCCGAACGCAACGCAGCTGGTCCGACATTTCTGCCCGAGTCACCTCGCTCGCCTTCTCCCCCTCGGGTTCGCACCTCGCCGCTTCCTCGCTCGACGAATCGATCCGGATCTACAGCGTCAAGAGCCCTTCGACCATCCTCTCGCTCAAGAACTTGTGCGTTGTTCACTTTGGCCTTCTTGATTCTTTCTCTCTCTTTTTCTCGTGTCTGGTCGTTTCCCGCAGACGCACACCGTTCGTCAACTGTGAGCTGATGCACGAGTCTGCTTATTACAGGCACCGTGGAGGTGCCAACAAGGTGGTGTGGGCGGGAGAGGACCAGGTCGTCAGCGCTGGCGCGGACGGCATGATCCGCACCCTGCAGGTCAAGACGATGGCGTAGAGGCTGCGGTCTCACGGACACCTGGAATCTATAGTACTCTTTTCACCAAGGAAGCCCAATTCGGGAAGACATGGATGCATTTGCGCCGTGGATGGAAGAGATATTATCATGCCGCGAGACTGCGCCCGATCCCGCGCCAGCTCTTGAGGACCCAGTCTGCAAACAGTCCCGCATTGTCCAGTTCCTTCCCGATCCGGCCGGTCCCTTCCAACAGCTGACGAGAGTATGCGATCGCGGCTTGGACGCGTTCTTGCGACGTCAACGCTGCTGATGGTGAAGGTGCGAGGAGCGAGAGTTCGGAGAGGGCATAGACGGTGCCAAGTCGGAGACGGAGCGAGTACCATTCGGTCTACGTCAACAGGGTCAAAGGGAGGGTCAGCAAAAGAAGAAAAAAAAACCCCAGATTTACCTTGGGAGCCAGGAGAATCCAACCGGAACGCACCCCTTGAGCTTGACTGCCGCTCGCTTTCGCGAGGTCGTGTGCAATCTCGGCGACGTGGGAGAGGTGGCCGGTGATGTGCGGAACGGGCAGGGCGGCCGAGAGGTCCGAGAGGTAGGTCGATGTCGGCGCGTTCAAAAGGGCGAGAGCCTGGGGTGCGGAGTCAAGGTCAGGCTCGTCTCCTCTCTCGGTCTGTTCTAGTCTACGCACCTGTGGCAACTTGTCGAGCAGGCCTTGGTTGTACTTGAGCCTGGCCTCGATGCCGAGCCTGTAAGCGGCTTCTTCCCCCTGGAGTCGACTCTGGCTGACGATGTCGACCATGTCCTGTCGCCCCTGGACGAGCCACTCTTTGACCAAGGCACGTGCAGGCCCTGTCCTCTCCCTCCCCCTGCGGGCGGTCCCCTGTCCGCGGGCGAGGGCGACGAGTTGTTGCTTCGAGAGGGACTGCCTGCCGCCGTTTCCAAGGACGAGGAGCCCCTTGAGGGAGAAGGCGCCCGGCTCGGCTGGTTCGCGTGCGGGTGGGGACGGGTAGAGGGCGTGGAGGGTGTGCTCGGTGAGTGTAGGGTCTTGGTGGAGGAAGGCGCCGGCGGTGAAGCCGTGCTGGTGGACGTGCGGGAGGGCGGCGCGGGCGAGCTGGCGCGTCAAGGCGACTCGGTTGGTGGCCATTCTTCGCGCTCTTACTCGAGAGTAAACAGTGCTCTGCCTCTGTGCAAGATGTCCGTGATCGGGGGCGCGTTGCTTCTGCTTCCGCGTGAGATGCGGTCATGTCTCTCTCTCTCTCTGACCAGGCTATAGCTATACCCTGCACAGCTACATAGAAGGTAGCACGGCGTGGACAGGATGGCGACCAAGGATCGGCCCATCAGGGTCGCTATCGTCGGAACTGGGTCAGTCCGCACCATTCTCTCTCCGATCCGCAGCTGCAAACTGACAAAGTCTTGCCGTCCCCCTAGCCTCGCCGGCCTGTCGACAGCCTACTTGCTCTCGAAATGTAAAGCATTGGACGCGGCAGGACGGCCTCTCAAAGTCCAAGTCCACTTGCTCGATCGAGTGCGTTCATCCCTCTCCTCTTCGTCCGCGGCGGCACCCTTCCGCTAACAACCTCAAATCCTGCAGAGCGACTCTATTGGAATGGACACGGCATCACTCTCGATCAAGCCAGATACCGACGAGACATTCAGAGTCGACGTGCCGATGCGATCCATCAACGGAGGTGAGGAGGAGTCTGCCCTTTCCCCCACAATGCTCCGTTTCCTCGAGGCTAACTCCCCCCTTGTTTGTGCTCGCGCAGGCTCTCACGGAAGAGTCCGAAAGCTGTACCAACATCTCGGCGTACCCCTCGTCCGATCCGACTTTTCCTACTCGTTCTCGCGCCTCTCTTCCTCGCCGTCGCCACCACCACCGCCCCCAGCTCGCCCCGATGCCGTCGACGCTTCCGACGAAGAAGCGGAGGAGACAGACGAGCCGCCAACGCCTCCCCCCGCCTACTCGGAAGCGACCGAGTCGTCGAGGCCGCCTTCCCCCAGCGCAGATTCCGATTCCGATTCCCATGCGGCTCAGAAACCTGCTGTTGCTCCAGCTCGACCTTTCCAGACGACCTCCCTCCTTTACCAAGGCGCCTCGGGGCTGCGCTGGCCTCCTCTCTCCCTCCCTTCTCACTTTCACTCTTCATCAACCTCCTTCGCCGAAAAGGTCGCCTACCTCGCCGAGACGGCGTTCCTCGCCCTCTCGTACTTGTACCTCCTCGCCCTCGCCTTTTTCTACGTCTCGTTTGGACTCTCCCGACCCATTTCGACGACGACGAAGAACCAGAACCGCACCTCCTCCTCCTTTGAGCGGTTCGGAATCGCCAATGTGGCGGCGGTGCCGCTTGCAGAGTTTTGCGAGAAGCACAGGGTCCCGCGGCAGATGGTCGACAAGGTGCTAATTCCACTCATGGCGGCGGTTGCGACGGTCGGAGTGGATCAGGCGCGCGGGATGCCGACTGGAGAGGTTCTCGGTGCGTTCACAACGCCTACTCTTCTGAGATATCTTGTCGATGATCAATTGGCCTGACACTTTGGCTCGATTCACTACCCGTATCGTTCAACGCACAGACTACATCGTCGACACGTTCGCTCACTCTCACTACGTCACCGACCCGTCCGTCGGCGTGCGCGGCATCGTCCGCCGTCTGGTCGCTCCAGTCCCTCCCGCGCAGATCCACCTCGGAATCGAGATCACTCGCATCGAAGCCCTCGTCGCACAGCCGAACGCCGCCTACCGAATCCATTACCGCCGCCAAGAGTCGAACAGTTCGGAAGCAGGGCTTCGCTCGCTCGACGCTGATCACGTCGTCTTTGCGACTCAGGCAGATCAGGCGGCGCGACTTCTCTCCACGCTGGGTTCATCTAGCTCGACGGCGACGACGGTGACGACGGGAGAGGCAGAAGACTCGCTCCAACAGGAAGCGATCGAAGCGCTGCGGGCGTTCACCTACGTGCGTACCCTCGTCGTCACGCACCGGGATCATTCGGTCCTACCCGCCGACGACAAGGATAGGCGCGACCTGAACCTCGCCGTGTTTGAGGAGCCAGAGTCGTTCCCGGCTGGCGGGTCTTTGTCGGTGGTAGAGCAGCAGCAGCAACACTGGGACGAATCGCTCGACTATCTTCCGCCTTCTTCGGTCCAGACGACGCACATCATCTCGCCTATCCGGGCGCGGCGACCGCGGCGGGATGCGGACTCGAGAGCAGTGAACGCTTCTCCCGCCGCCGCCGCCGCCGCCGCTGCAGTCCTCCAGACGACGAACCCGATCGTTCCAATCGACGCGAAGCACATCCTCTCGTCGACGTGGTTCTCACGCGCGTTCGCGACCGCCCAATCGCAAGCCATCCTCGGCCGCTTCCTCCTCTCGTCGACTCCCTCCCCCTCTCCCTCCGCCTCTCCCTCTCTCTCCTCGTCCACCGCTTCTTCGTCTTCTTCTTCCTCTTCATCATCGCTTCAAGGTCGAGCCCTCGGTCATCCCCAATCGGACTCGTCCACCACAACAGGGGGTATCTGGTTCGTCGGCTCGTACGTTGCGACCGGGTTCCCGCTCTTGGAGGGGTGCGTCAACAGCGCCGAGAACGTCGTCCGGGCCTTGGTGCGGCAAGAACGGGCCACCTTTGACGGCCCGTGGCTCTTTTAAACGGCCAAGTCTTAGAACCCAGAGTAAGAGTCATGTAGAAACTATATGAAGGCAGATGTGTAGATTAATGCAGAGAAAGCTCAATCTGTTGTAGAACTTGCACAATTGTTAGCTCATCAACGTGCATCCACAACGTGCACCCTAGACCCTTCCTAGCTTTGCAGCACTGCTCCCG
Organism: Rhodotorula sp. JG-1b; assembly: GCA_001541205.1. Classification (NCBI taxonomy): domain Eukaryota; kingdom Fungi; phylum Basidiomycota; class Microbotryomycetes; order Sporidiobolales; family Sporidiobolaceae; genus Rhodotorula; species Rhodotorula sp. JG-1b. The sequence goes on along the minus strand of KQ954496.1, from coordinate 47,783 downwards.
ACCGCGAAGAAGCACCCGTGTCCTTGCTTCTATTCAGAACCAGTTGAGGGAGAGAACGCGCGCTCTTGTTCTGAATTCCCAAGACGCTCTGTGGTGACAACGTGTTCGTTTGCCCTACTTGGTCCCCGCCAACGCGGCATCTGCACTCCTCGAGCTCGGCAGTCCCCCCGTGCTCCGTTCCGGACCCGCACCCGCAGTGGCGCCGGAGATTCCATCTTGCTGCATCGTCGGACCCGCCGAGCGAGGACCTCCGAGGCCGGCAACGCCGCCGCCTGACGAGCCATTGGTTGTCGTCATGGTCGGCAAGGGTCCAGGTCGCAACGACGCCGGGCTGACTGCGACGCTCAGATCAGGTTTGCCGAGACTGCCGGGATGGCCAGGAGTGGGGATCGGGGTGGTGGTGGTGCTCTGCGACGTGCTGACGCTAGCATCCCCTGCCCCTGCCACCGCCGCCGCATAAGGATGAACGGGAGGCGCCAACGATGTCAAACTTGAGATCGGACTTGTCAAGGTCGTCAAGGACGGGACGGAACCGCTCGAGCCGGCTGTATTCGAACTCGGGACGGTCGGAGTGGCCGGCGTGCTCGGCGCCGTCGTCGCACCGTCCGTTGGGGGATGGCCCGTCGCAGTCGACGAAGTAGAAGAAGCCGCGAGTGCCGTCTTGTTCGCTCGACCGCAGAACCAACTCGGCAACCAACCGCGATCGCCGTCCTCCTTGATCGCGTAACTCCAATGGTTGTACCGCTTCAAGATCCGCAACGGCTGCCCCTTGCGCACCTCGAGCTCGCCCGATCCGCGCGGGGAATAGTCCATCAAGGCGACGCCGGGGGTCGAAACTGAAACGACCAAAGAAGGCGGGATCGGGACGGATGCGGCGTTGCCGTGAGCCGAAGAATCTGCTGATGCTGCATCCGCGGGGAGAAGCGACAAGGGCGGGACCGAGGTCTCGAGCAAGCAGCCTGCCGGTACCCAAGCCGACTTGCGCGCTGGCCGGTGCCGGTCCGGATTCGGCGAGGTGGCAGAAGTCGTCGGAGCTTGATCGCGGTGGACGACCCACCACCCTTTCGTCTTGGAGAGGATGACGAAAGCTGCAGCGGAGACGTGGAGGCGTCAGTATGGCAGCAGCCAACATCTTTGAGATTCTCGAACGGCTCACTATCGCCCACCGCCACGTCGAATTCGTCCCTAGAGAAATTGAAAGCGCGATCAGTTACCACCACCCACACACTGACGGATCCGCGCCAGGAGAGAGACAAGACTTACTCCCGCTCGGCGAGATACGGATAGATCGCAATGCAGTAGCCTTGATTGGCACTCTTGGCCGCCCGGTCGTCCCGTCGGTCTCCCTCAACGGCGTCACCCTCCTCGCCTCCTCCGCCAGCTCTCGCAACCGGCAACAACACCGGCGGGTGATGCAACCTCGTCGGCCGCGCGTTCGGCGCCAGCCCGTTCGCAGGAGGCGTGTTGACCGCCGCCGCCGCCCCGGTTGCAGTCGCCGACCCGTCTCGATTGACGCCCATCAAACTGCGCTCGACTCCATCCCCGATCCCGGGCGGACGCTTGTCCCGCCTCGCGGCATGCTTCGCACTCGCGACGGCGATCGGACTCTTGATGTCCTTGATGTGACGGAGCATAAAGACGGGGTTGTCGTTCGACTCTTTGAGTTTCTGGAAGAGCAAGAGCGGCTTCTCGTCGTACGCCAGACACCGTTCCGTGTTGCCGTAGCAGATGAAGAGCGCGTAGAGGCGCCAGTCGTCGTTGATCTTGTACTTTTTGAGCGCGGCGGGGAGGACCTTGTAGCACGGGTCTTCGACCGTGACGCGGAAAGATCGGTACGGGTTGTCGGCCGCGGCAGCCCCCGTCGACACCTCGCGTTGCCGACGATCGCCACCGCCACCACTCGCGGGAGAGAGACCGGACGCAGCACCCGGTGCATCGTGCGGGCTCGAGTTGATCCGGGCGGAAGAGGACAACAGGGACGATCCGGTCGCCGCGTTGGCTGAGGAGGAGACGGGGGCGCCGTTCGCGGCTGCGGCTGAATCGGGCGGGACGAGCATCTGCGCGGTCGGGGTCGTCGGCGTCGAGACTCCGTTGATGCTGATCTCGGCGGGGTGAAGGTGATGGTGGTCGTTTGCGACCTGCGCTTGTTGATGCGGCTGCTGCTGCTGCTGCTGCTGCTGCTGCTGCTGCTGATACGGGAGCGCGAAGCCTTGTTGATGTTGTTGCTGTTGTTGTTGGTGATGCATGTCGCCGCCCTGTCGCGGGGATTCGACGACCGGACTGTTGGGAGAATCTGGGAGATGCGGATGAGACGAAGGCGGGATCGCAAGCGAGGAAGAAATGTTGACCGGAGGAGGGTTGCGCGGTCGAGACGGCGTCGAAGACGAGCGCGACAGCGTCGAGGCGTTCGAGAGCGGGTGCACGAACGAAGCCGAGGTCGGCGAGCGCAGGTTCTGTCGAGGCTGTCCCTGCGGAGGAGGTGAAGGGGGCGAGCGTGAGGCAGGAGGTACAAGGCGGGAGCGTGCAGAAGTGACCCACCTTGACACCGAGATTCGCTCGCGCCAGGTTGAGGCTCTCGTCCCGGAGCGAGTTCAGGGCCGAATGCAGATTGAGCACCTCGTATTCGAGCAAGCGGATCCGGTCATCTGTCGTCACGGCAGAGTTGTTCAGAACATATCGGACAAAGCAGGAGTTCATCGACGCCGGCAACATACCCCGCTCCCCGAGTAGGTTGATGACTTGTTGCGTATGCAGCTGTACGTCGGTCGTAAAGTCCTCGGCTGCCCATCATCGCAAGAGCGAGAGTCAGCGATCTCCCCACCCCACTCGGAAAGGACAAGAGCCCCCGACTCGGGAGATTCGACGACGCACACGGCGGGACATAGTGGCCTTCCTCTATGGGAATGTTCTGAGCGACTTTGAGGTCGTACACGGTCTTGAGGATGGCGAGTCGCTGGCCGACGGAATGGACGCCGACGTCTTTCAGCGCGGCGTGGTCGAGATGGACGAGGACGTCGCCCGTGATGCCGTGCTCTGCGCGGACCGGGGTCAGTATCCCACGCCCTTCCGTGTCAGGCCAGTGCTGGTGAATGAAAACGGACCGTGCAGCTGCTCGTGATAGTGAGGGTAGCCGAGGTCAGTCCACAGCTGATGGACGCCGTCCGCGTCGAGCGAGAGCAGGTCCGTAGCGTAGGGGGCATCGCCCTTGCCCTGCAAGTCGAGCATGCGCAGTCTCCCGCTCGAGACGGGTCAAAGTGAGAGGTCAACTTGCTGGCGAAGAAGAACAACGTTCGCAACTTCGCACATTTGCAAAGCATTCCGACACTTCCAGAAGCGAGTTCCGACTCTACACACGCGGGTCTTGTCATCTTCTACGATGCCAGCTCGGATTTCGAGCGCACGTTTCAGGACGCAGGGCTCCTTGACAAGTACTCGAGTCTTGTTGCTGTCCCCACCACCGGATCTTTCGGTCACCGGGTAAAGTCAGTATCCACACAACGTTAGCACGGATGTGAGTTGTAGCATGAAGCATGGTAGCGAGTAGCTCGGCAAGAGTCGACGGCCTGGCGCAGGAAAGACGGTGCGAACTCGATGATCCGGGGGGCCGTCCTGCCCCTTCACGCTTGGGACTCGCGACCGACAGGAGAAGAAAAAAGGGTGCACTACCAGGTGCATGCGGACCACCTCGCGAGAGCATTGGAGCGTCAAGGGCAGAACTTGAAAGGTCCCGGGAGCTTTGTTTCTTCTGGTGTCGCCACACAGTCCGACTGCGCGGGACGGCATCGCGTAGCGACAAAAGCTTGGGTGAGCCGAAGGGAATCTGTTGTTGGAAGCTAGCGCTCAGAACGTGTCGGGTGATCTAGACCGGGCCCCTCTCGCGCCGAGCAAGTCGGAGGGAGCCTGGGGGACCAAGACGCGACAAGGAGCGGTCATGCGGTACCGATAGCGTCTTTGGTTGCCTTGAGCTCGAGCGGCGAACATGCGAGATCCAGATGGCTCGCCAGCTCAGCTCGAGCGAGAAGCTAGGTGATGAGCGGACGTCAACTTCTACGGAGCGGGAGGTGGGTGAGAGCAAGCGGCGGAGCGTGATCGGGAGAAGCAGCCGCGGGCTAGTCATCGGCGATCGCGACAGATGAGCCAGGCAGCCTGACAGATCAGAAGAGAGAGCAGGGCGTGTGTGTGAGTGAGTGAGTGGTCGCAGCGAGAGAGAGAGAGCGCCTCCGTTCACCTGGCTGCACCCGTTCACTCGCTCGCTCGCTCGCTCGCGTAAAACAAAAGACAGGATGAAGTTGGTCAGGTAGGGCAGCCCTTTCCCCTTCGAGAGAAACAGCCGACCACGCAGCTAGGCCGCCAACATCCTCACCATGTCACCCCTCACCGACGAACCGACACTCGCTCCCATCTCTCGACTCGACGCGGGCTATGGGACCTGGATTGGGTTACTATGCGGTGGCTAGATCCTACCTCTTGGCGCGTAACCCCCGCAGTGGGCGACGAGGGGATCACATCGACCACCGAACGACCACCGCTCGTCGCGAAACAGACAGGGGGACTATGCGCCGGGACCATACAGACGGAAGCGCCCGAGCTAGGCTGCGTGACAATGATCCTGACCAACCCGCTTTTGTACCGCTTCCCCCGTGTCTCTGCCGTTCCCTCGACCAGGTTCTTGGTCAGTCACTCCGCACTCTCGCACACGACCTGCACACACGCAGCATTTGACTAACCGCCACGAACATGGACACAACGCAGATGAAGCTCAACAATGAGACGGTCACGATCGAACTCAAGAACGGAACGACCGTGAACGGGACCATCACGGGTACGTCAGGTCAGGCCGTCCGGCTCGTCTCTCTCGCCTCGAACTGGCTGGTCATTGTGTTGTTCCAGCGATCGTGCGATTTCTTTGTGACTGACTGTTTTGCTCTCCTCCTCTCCGTCGATGACCCATGTCGTTCAACCACTCGCTCCGTGTCTTGCGCCCCCGCCCCTCTCGCGCGCATCACCACCACCACCACCACCACCGTCGTCGTCGTCCGTGTGTGTGTGTGCGCGCGCTCCTCGCAGGTGTCGACCCGTCGATGAACACGCACCTGAAAAAGGTCAAGATGACCGTTCGCGGGCGCGAACCGCAGGCGCTCGACTCGCTCGCGATCCGCGGCAACAACGTCCGGTACTTTATCCTGCCCGACTCGCTCCCGCTCGATACCCTCTTGATCGACGATGCCCCGAAACCCAAGAAGAAGCGCGATGTGCGTTCTCTTTCTCTCCTGAAGACGACCGTGAACCGTTTTCAGAAACCCGCCCGTTTCGAAGGCACTGATGCTTTCCTTTGCTGGCCTCACGCACTCGACAGGGAGCTGCAGCGAGGGGTGGCGCTCGTGGTGGTGCTCGTGGTGGTCCGGACCGAGGACGCGGACGCGGACGAGGCCGGGGTGGACGCGGTCGGGGCATCTAAAGAGGGGGAGCGGCAGACCTTTTTCCTCTCTCTTGCTCGTCCTTCCTTTTTTGCTTTTCCTTTCACCCGTGAAATGCTCTTTGTACTATAACACCATTCCTGAGCGATATACTGCGAGAGACAGAGAGAGTGGTTGATTCTGATGTTGCAGTTCAAGGTGGAGCGAGAACACCGCCACTCTTCGACACATTCCGCCACCGGGCTTGCTGACCAAGAAGCGCCGACCAGACAGAGAGACAGCGACCACACACCCGCTACAGCCTGTCTCTGCCCACCGTACGGCGCCAACTCGACCCCCGCTGTCCTCGCTCGCTCGCTCGCTCGCTCGCTCAGTCATCGGCCCGCTTCGCCCCCGCTTCACCCGCACACGCCGCCTGCTCGCTCTAGAGTACAAGCTCCGACGAGATGAGTGACGCAGAACTCGATCTCTCGAGCGACTACGACGAGGACTATGCAGACTTTGACGATGATGACATGGCCGGCAAGTCCTTCTCCTTCCCTCCGCTCGACTGCCCCGAGCGAGCGCTGACTACTCCTCCTGACGATGACACGCAAACAGACCTCACCTCGGAAGCCGGCTCCGTCTCCGACTCGGGCTTCTCGCCCTTCGGGACCTCGACTCCCGCTTCCACCTCGCTCGCCAACCACAACGGCGGCACGTCGTCGTCCCTCTCGGCCGCCGTCAAGGGCAAAGGTCGCGCCTCGCTTGGAGTCGGGGGAATGGGCGGCGAGGAACTGTACGGGCAGGTCGAGTACCGCGTGCTGAGCCTCGAACAGATCGAGGAGGAACAGAGGCGCAACATTGCCTATGTCGAGGACATGCTCAAACTCAAGGTCAGTTCGGCCAAGGTCTGATGTTGCTCCAGCCTTTCGAGCGCCTTTGTCGCCCGTGTCAGGGCTTCCTGCACTTGTCCGCGATCACGCCGTGAGCCCGCTGCTGACTCTCAAATTATCGCAACCTTGGATTGGACCCCCTCTTGCAGCCCGAATCGGCCGCCGTCCTGTTGCGCTACTTTGCGTGGAAGAAGGAGAAGCTCGTCGAGACCTACATGGAGGACGCCGAAGGAACTCTCGCACGAGCAGGCATTCACGAGGGCGGCGCCCAACCGAGACTGAAGCGCGTTCGAGGGTTCACGTGCGAAGTCTGCTACAACGATGAGACGCAAGAGACGCTTGCTCTGAGTTGCGATCACCGATGTGAGCATTTCTCCCCCCTCCTCTGAACCGTCGCGACGGGAAAGACTGAGACCTCTCATGCCATCCTCCTCCTCCCTCCCCAGACTGCAAGGACTGCTACTCGCAGTACCTCACGAGCAAGATCATGGGCGAGAGCGAGTCGCGGCGGATCGAGTGCATGGCCAAGGACTGCAACGTCATTGTCGACGAGCGGACAGTCGAACTCGTCGTCGAGCCCAACGTCCTGCAACGGTGCGTCGAGCGCTCGCTCGTCAACTCCACGAGGACTGAGTCTGACCTCAAGACATTCTTCTCCTAAACAGGTACCGAACTCTGCTGAACCGCACCTACGTCGACGACAACCCTCGCATGCGTTGGTGCCCCGCCCCGAACTGCGAATACGCGATCCACTGCGCCGTCGCGATGCGCTCCCTCGACGTCATCGTCCCGACCGTCCAGTGCGCGTGCGGTCACGTCTTCTGTTTCGGCTGCTCGCTCGACGGAGATCACCGACCGTGCTGTTGCCCGATCGTCAAGCGCTGGTTGCAAAAATGCAAGGACGACTCGGAGACGAGCAACTGGATCTCGGCCAACACGAAAGAGTGCACCAAATGCCACTCGACGATCGAGAAGAACGGAGGGTGCAACGTGAGTCCTAGCCAGCCTGGCAGGGGAGGGCGACGAAAGAAGGGCACTGACCACCGATATTGACCTCTGCAGCACATGACCTGCAAGAAGTGCAAGTGGGAGTTCTGCTGGGTCTGCATGGGCCCGTGGAGCGAGCACGGCACGGCGTGGTACAACTGCTCGCGGTACGAGGAGAAGGCCGACACGAGCAAGGACGCGCAGAGCAAGAGTCGCGCGCAGCTCGAGCGGTACCTCCATGTGAGTTTCGCGCTGAGCGTCCAGATCGCTGTGCACGTTGGGTCCCGTTTGGCCGGCCAAGTTGCAGTGTTTGACTTCCTCTCTTTGCGCCGTCCTCACAGTACTACAACCGTTTCGCGAACCACGAGCAGAGCATCAAGCTCGAAGCCGACTTGTACGCCCGGACCGAGAAGAAGATGGACGAGCTGCAGGAGCAGTCGACCCTGTCGTGGATCGAGGTCCAGTTCCTCGCCAAGGCGGTCGAGACGCTCGGGAGGGTTCGGACTGTCCTCAAGTGGACTTATGCGATGGCGTTCTACCTCGAGAAGAACAACCAGACGCAGATGTTTGAGGACAACCAAAAGTGCGTGAACGCGACGCTTGGTCACGGATTGTTGGGCCCGAGTCTGGGAAAGCGGACTTGCGTGCTGACTTTGCTTTGATGTCTTTGTCTCATGCAGCGATCTCGAGCAAGCGGTCGAGTCCCTCTCCGAGCTGCTCGAACGCCCACTCGAGGAGGACAAGATTGCCGAGCTGCGCCAGCAGACGACCGACAAGACGGTCTACGTCGCCAAGCGCTGCAAGATCCTCCTCGACGATACGCTCCGGGGTTACGAAGAGGACCGCTGGATCTGGCAAGAGCCGATCCGACTCTGAGACAAATCGCGCCTCTCTATACACCTTCTGTGCTCGGGTTCCCCATCGTTCCTCGAGGCGAGGCAACGCTCCTTGCATCTGCATTTCGTACTCCCAACATCCCTCTCCCGCCGCGTGATCTGTCCGCGGCGCACTCGTTCTTTTCTTTGTTCTCCTGATCTTCTCTACTGCCCCTCTTCCCCGGCTCTCTCTCTCTCTTTGTCTCTACCCTTCTCTACTTTCTTCCTCCGTAGCGTTGTTGCTAATCAATCCCCTCACCAGAACGAAGCTCCTGCGAGAGAGGCGAAGCTTTGTGGCCGTCTGTCAGTCTGTCGGTGGCAGTCGCGAGCACAATGACCGCCGTAGCGTGAACAGCCCGGTGCGATATGGATATCTTGCGAAGGGGGCGCGCGTTGCTCTTCCTGCCTACAGACCTGACCCCTTTCGTCGGCAAAACTGCTCGCGAACGCAAGCCTCCTACCCGAAACCTGCAAAACAGTTCGGTACAACGATAACAGCAATCTCTTCGCAAATGATTTCCTCCCGCATACTTCAGCTCCTCTAGAGATGTAGACTGAGACTCTACTGCGTGAAGAGCATGCGGTAGATGCGCGTATACCACGGCGCCATCTTCCGCTCGGCCCGCCACTCGTTCATTTCCTCAGCGGTGAACCACGATTTGCGTCCAGTCTGATTGGCGAAATCAACGTCAGCACGGCGACTCATGAGTAGTTGGGGTCCACGTCGAGAAAGGAACTCACGTCGAGGTCAATCTCGTGCGCCTTCTTTGGGAAGGTGCGGAGCATCAAAAAGGCGATAATGTATAGTGTGATGACAACGGGGGCAGCCTGTTCATCCGGGCTCGTCAGCAGCTGAACAGCGGAGAGACGGGTGTAGGTATTTGGCCTACGAGGTAGGAAAGGAAGAAGGTCTCGGCCGCTTTGCTGGGGTTGGAAGGGGCGCCTCCAATCGGCCCTGCACGCAACCGTGTGAGTACGGAGATGAAAAATGCAAGTGGGCCGAAAAAGAAGACTCACAGACGGCGGTGTAAAATTGAGCAATGAGGACGAGGCAAACGAGGATGAATCCGAGCCACGAGCCGTATACGCCGCCCAAAGCCCGGAACGGCAGCTCGTCAACCGAGTGACCCTGCACCCGCCACGCCTTGCGGAAACGGATGTGGCACATGCAGATCGAACCCCACTTGAGCAGCGTCGACAATCCGGAGAGGGCCTGTTCGCCCAAAAAGGGTTAGGTTCGCTAGCACGTTGAGAAGTCGCGAATCAGGACAAGTACGTACCAGGAGCCAGTTGAAGATCGTGTCACCTGCAGCGGCGCAGTTGATGTACGCTGTGAGGGAACGGGATATTGTGAGCTAACCTTTTCACCAGCGCGATTCTTACAAGCTTGCCAAGTAGACTCACCAATCGGGCCAGCGGCGAGAAGGACAAGAACCTAGTACAGAGGTCGGCCAGACTTGTCAACATACTGGAAGCACTTTAGAGCGAAGCCGGTCTCGGCGAGCGCGGTAAGGACACGAGATCCGGCGTAGACACAGGACAGTCCGATCGAGAGGACGGAGATGCAGACCGTGATGTTGAGCTGCAAGTCATTGCCACACTTTAGCACCGGATTTCCTGAGCAGGTCTTTTGTACGGAGGAGGACTCACGAGGTGGTCGAGGCCGTTGAGACCGGCCAGCTTTGCCATGATGACGAAGGGCGAGGTGCCAGCGCCGCTGCCGCCGCCGAGAAGCGTTTCGTTGTTATACGGAACGTTCAAGCCGATGATCAACAGGGTGGTCAGGTAAATCACACTGACACGCCAGAAGGTGCCCCTGGACCACAAAAGTGCCCTTCGTCAGCGAAGCGGTCCTGAAACGCTGGTAACGGGACTGCAGAACATACTTGACAGCGGTTGGGAGCGCTTTGCGCGGATTCGGAGTCTCGGTGGCAGCGAGACCAACTATACGTGAAAGATGACAGGTGAGCAAGCTGTATTCTCTCCAACGAGCGAAGCAGCGATGCCCGTGCAAAAACCGCTCAAAAAGGGTCACCCACCGAGTTCAGTTCCGGCGAACGAGAAAGCTGCAGTGACAAACACACCTACTCGCACAAGCTGACCCGGCTGGACAAGGATCCCTCGATTCCCAGACCTCCTAGTCTACGTCGTCACTTGCGGGTGCACCATCCTCACCGCCGCCCTCCTTCTCCTCCTGATCATGCTCGCCTTTCCCTTCCTGCACGGGAACCTCGCCGCCATCATCGTTCTCGAGCGTAAAGCTGACAACGAAGAAGGTCTCGCCGGTCCCGCGCTTCTGGCACGAGAATACGACCGGTTCGCCGTTCCAGTACTTGGCGAGCGAGAACGAGAGCCCGCCGGGGAGCGAGACGCTTAGCGTGTCAAAGTTGAGGAACCCGTGCGAAAAGTCGCCGCGGATTAGGTCGGACGGGCCAAACTTTGTCGCGGTGCGGTTCGGCGCTTTGGTGAAGTAGGACTGGCGCGCGGAGGGCTTGTCGCGCAGAGAGTCGGCGTCGGAGGCGGGCACGAGCGGCGAGATGTCTTCGGGGAAGGCATCCGGAATGAATTTCGAGGTCAACCCTTCCGAGGCGGAGGCCTCTCTTGCCGAGAGATACTGCAGAGTCGCAAAAAGCGGAGACTGTCGGTGCGGCCGGACACGCAAAAGACAGGATCAGCTGGGCTGGCCGATGCAGGCTTTCGAGTTCTTTCCAAGCCCAAACGTACCAAAGCCCACGGCTTGTCGGCGTACAAATCACAGTCCATTGACGGATCGATATATCGCATGAATCGGAGCGCGGCCGAGGTGCCATACTGTATTTGCAAGAAGCCCAAGTCAGTCGCATGTCGCTTCGGGAAGACTGCGTTGTTGGGATCGTACCGGCAGGTACTGCGGTTATCGGCGGAGGAGTCAGCAAGCGTTGTTCAGGGGGACTGATATGTACTGAAATGGGTCCGTACAGATTTGATTGGCTTTTGCCAGACATTGCCGAAAAGCTGTTGCCCGAGGGGAGGACCAAAGGTCACGGATAATGTGTTAGTCGCGCAAAGAGCGTGATCCTCGAACCCAGCACCGGCAGCCCATCGTGGCACAGGCTTCGCAGAGCTGATCATGCAGGCAATCCCGGGGGCGCGACTGACCACGTCGTCCGCGTTGACCTCGTCTTTCCACCTCCCCTGAAACGAGATACTCCACGTATCGCCCTCGCCCATGAACGCCTGCTCCGGCTGCCGTACAAATTTGCCCTCTTCCGATCTCGGTCCGCGGTAGTCCTTGAGGCGGACCGCGACGTCGCCCTCAAAGTGAGGACCGTCGATGTGGATCGGAGTGCGGTTCACGTCGACGGGCGAGAGGGCGTCGAGCGAAGGTCCGGCGCGGCAGATGATGCGGGGAGCTGTGGTCATGTCCGCCTTGCGTTTCCCTCTTGCCTATTTGCTATCGTTTATGAGAGGTTCGTGAGAGTGAAAAGCGAGCGATCGATGACGCGCTCGACTTCGTGGCGAGGCTCAGAGAAAAAAGACAGGGGGCGATATCGCAAGGATGCACGTGAAAGCAGGCAACACGAGAGAGAAACGGAGGAATTGGCATCTATGTAAAGCTCAACCACGGACAAGAGAGACTAATCCAAAGCGCACGAAGCACAAGCACTAAACGGAAAGAGGGGGCACTAAGCAGCAGCAGCAGCCGACCTACTGCTTCGAGGTCGTCGCCTTGTCCTCAACTTGCTCAGCCTTGTCGGCCGCCTTGTCCTGGACTTCCTCGGCCGCGTCGACCGACTCGTTCTTCTTCTTGAGCAAAACGTTCTGGATCTGCTCGAGGACGGGCGCGAGCTTCTCCTGCGAGTACGCGAGGACGTTCGAAGCCTTGGTGCCGAGGGGGACGTCTGCGAACGGGTGGTCACGTTTCTGAGCGGACAACTTCCCGGGGTAACAGCTATGCAGGTGCGATCGCGAGCGAACACGATGACTGTTAGATGGGCTGCTCGACTCACCATTGCGAGTGATCTCCTTCTTAATGTGCTCGCTCGCCTCGAAGATCCCGTCAAGGTACGGCTTGGCGGCCTGCTGGGCATGCGAGGGCTGTGCGTTGCAGGGCAGTCTGTAATGAGTCTTTTGGACCAAGCGACGCCGCTCCGCCCCTGACTTATTTGTAGAGGAACTCTTCACGCACAATGGACTGAGCAGACTTGACGAGCGAGTCGAGCTCGGCGAGGATCGAGTCAAGCGTTTGCTTGAGCGACTCTTGGTCGTGCGGGACTGTGCGATCGTTCGCTACGGACGATCAGCTATCCATCTCCCGGCTTGCAGATGGAGCATGGCATGGCCGGAGGGGAGGGGCAGTCGGCGACGCACTCTGCTTCTTGAGGCGCTCTTGGAGGGCGGCGAGCTGCGACTGGCTTTGGTGGATGCGTTGGTGCACCTGCTCGGTTACGGGCGAGATGCGCTGCCGCGAGTTCAGGAAGAGGGTTTGTTCAGCCTGTTGAGCAATACCACACAGGCTGCCGCAGCGCGGCCGTCACTCGGCCTCGGCTGGCGACCATGACTAGAGGCAAGCAGGCTCACCTGCTGGATCCCCGACTTGAAGTCGGCCGCACGGCCGTAAGCAGCATCGGCGGGCTGTTTCGCCATCCCGAGCAACTCTCCCGTCTCCATCTTGACCTGCGGGACATACTTCTCGACAACGTCGAGCGCCGAGTTGGCGTACCCGTCTGCGAGCTCGAGCGGCAGACGCTTCTGGAGGGGTTCGAGGCGGTGCAGGATCGAGAGAGAGAGGGCGAGGGTGCGCTCGTACAGGTTGTTGAGGAACGGGCGGCGTTCGACATAGCCGTGTGCGGTCGAGAGCGTGTCCTTGACGAGCGGGTAGTCCGTGATCTGGAGGTAGTCACATCCTAGTCAGCCTGAGTGCTCAGTGACCACCCTTAGGGAGCCTCCCCGTGGTAGGTCGAAGACCCGCCCTTGGGGGTGTTGGGAGCCCAGGACGTGACTGACCCTGTGCAACGCCGTCTCGTGCTCGGGCGCGGCCTTCCCCGTGCTGGACGGGGTCGCAGGCTTCTCAGTAGCAGCAGTGACCGACATGGCGAGTCCTCGAGGGTGTTGCGAGCGAGAGAGATAAGGGCGAAAGGGAAAGGAGCTTGACTGGGCGGTGACGCGACCCGAACGAAACGAGGTGGGCACAAAAGGTCAGTGCGCAGGGCCGTAGGCGCGTCTCGAGTCGTCTTTGGCACTCACCGAGTCGATCTGGAGCAACCACGATGCTGCCTGTCAGTGGAAGGAGGGAGCAAGGGCCCGCCAAGGAAGAGCGAGTTGCCGTCGAAAGATGCGCGTGAATTGACTTCGCATACAGTCAGCCCTCCCTTGAGCTGGGTCAGAGTCTGCCGTCGATTCAGCCTCTGTTACCGTTCGAGATGGCCTTACAAGCAGCCGTACAGACGCTCATACACCCGGAACTGAACCTCCGGCGCTCGTGGCTTACAAACTACTCGCGCAACTCTTTACTTGCACTCGGACAACAGCAAAGTCGCGCGGCGTCACGCGTCACACTTGAGCATGAATCTCGCGGCGCAGATCGACCGCGAACGACTTCCTGCGGTCGACCCACCTCGTCCTCGTCCTCGGGTACCGCCTCTCACCAACTTGCAGGCTTGTAGCGCAGAACCACTTCGGTCTCAAGCGGGACGTCCCCGTAGCTCGAGCGATCCGCAAACGGCAATGTCAACAGCAACGACAGCGGCAAGGCGGCGTGGCTGGGAGAGGCCGCCGCCGCAAGCGACAGCGGAGGTGAGGCCTTCATCAGTCCCACCGCATCAGAACGCTGCTCCTGTGTGGAACAACCCCTATGAGAATGGGATCCCGGCTCGCCAGAAAGTGTTCTTGCCGGCGACGAGCAAACCGCTCGTTGACACATGGACTTATATCCTCAAAATCCTGAGCCCGGTCGCCACCGAGACGCGGGAGCATTTCAGGGTGCGACGAGACGCCGAATTCAAGTCCGTTGCGGCCAAATTCGTGTCAGCAGCAGAAGGTGGGCGCGAAAGAAAGAGCGAGGATCAACTTGGTCGCGAGCGATGGACCTTTTTTGTCGGGGAAGGGACTGCACCAAGTTCAGGGAACAAAGGGGCCGGGCCGGGGACAGGCATTTTACGGCAGATCGAGACGGAAATGGAGGCGCGAGGTCGGCGAGCCTTTCTTTGCTCGGGTGGACGAGCACTCGACTTCTCAGCGCTGCCCGAAACCAGGTTGTTTGGACAAGGACAGCAAAAGGTCGAGGTGTGTCTGTCCAACCTTGACCCGGAGGGAGAGGCTCTGCTGACTGATAACTGCGTGAAATAGGGCAGAGTGTGTGAAACGCAAGGACGGCTCAACAGTTTACCGCCTGCTTCGATGCCTCACTTGTCACGAGACTTTCAACAGAGACGGCGCTGCAAGTGCGAACATGATTTCGACTGGTATGTGTACCTGGCGAAGCGGTGTCCCACTCTGGGGAAGTGCGCCGGAGGTGTGAACAGGACAACAAGGAAAACGGTCTCCTGAAAACTTGACCAGTACAGCAGTAAAGATTTGTGTTTATAGTGCTCTCAGGTGAATATGACAAAACACCGGAAAGAATAATGCCACAAGTTCACAAGACTCTGAACACTTGATGCAGTTGAGGACGGGAGAGCCAGGATTAAGAAGCATGAGACCTGGTGGAAAGGAGGTTTAACGAGGTCCTATGCTTTCTTCATCCTCAACAGACAAAGGAAGCCCGGCGGTTGCACAATTGACCGGCTCAAGAGGTCGAAAGCGTACAGAAGGCCATCGATAGGGAGCGAGAGAGGAGGGAGATGGGAAAGGTCGCTCGGGGAAATGGGAAGCAGCGGCTGCAGCGGGGCGCAGTCAGTCGCGGGCACTGTTTGTTGGGATTGTCGAGTCCTAAGCAGGTAGATGTGTAAAACAAGAAACATTTGATTGCAAGGCGGGTGAGGATCGAAGACGCAGGGTACGGACAATCACGTGAAACTTTCGGTCGGTCGTGCTTTTGCTCGCAACCTTTGCCTAGCTTTCACTCGTGTCCCGTACAAAGCCCAGAAAGAGATGTAGCTACCTACACTCAGTGAAAGCCTATCCAAAGGACAGAAGCTTGACGCAATGGCGATGCGTAGACCGAGCACCACTTGGCCTCCGCGGAGTTGCCGCGAGGAAAAGATTGGTGAACTGGGAGGAGGGACAGAGTTCTCGTCTTCTACAGCAGGTGAGGACATGGGACAAGTTTGTACACGACTGTAATACACGCACCTCAATGCGGCACCTAGGGCCAACCTCGTTCGAGCGCGACCAGAGAGAATGAGCGCCGCTTTGCGCTTGTGTGGCGCTCAGTCCTCCCTCCAACGGTCGACTTTATGGAGAGCTGCCCACTCGCTGACGTGATCATGGCCGGTAGGTGGGGCGACTACGCGGGATGCCGGCCGTCGCCAGGCTATAAAAGGCGCGGGCGAGGCGAAACTGCTCTTTCTTCCCTTCTCGTCACTTTTCGCCAGAAGCTCTCACCACGGCTCCCTCGCGCCACCACTTCAGACAGGTAAGTCTTGCTACTAGCGTGTGTACCCTACCATGACTTTACTTAGATAACCCAGGCGGACAGCAGGTCAACCAGCAGCAGCAAGAGCCACTGAGAGAAAGCAAACAGTTGCGCAGGTACAATGTCCGCGTCAGGTAAGCAGTGACAAAGTCTAGTGGTGCTGCATATGACAGTGGCTGAAGATGTTGGAGTGAACAGCGACTCGGACAGCAGACAAGGACAACCCAAAGGTTGTCGGCAGGGCTCAGTCGGTGAGCGGACCTGCTTGCTTTCGGATGCGGGCAAACTTCCTTCCTGATGTCGTCCTTCCTGATGTCGTCCTTCCTCCGTACTAGGCCACACATGTGCCTGCAGCCCTGCACTATGGAGAGGGGAGGCAATAGTGCGCAAAGACAAACGGCCCTGTCAAGGAAGGGACCGGGGGGGCTCGCCACAAAGGCGAACCCAGGCGAGACTGGGGAGTTGTAGCTCTTTAGAATCGTGCGCAAAGACAAACGGCCCTGTCAAGGAAGGGACCGGGGGGGCTCGCCACAAAGGCGAACCCAGGCGAGACTGGGGAGTTGTAGCTCTTTAGAATCGCACAATCTCGGTATCTCTCACCGCGCTGGGCAACCCCGAGACGTAGAGTTCCGGTCTGGTCACATGCGGATGCGGAGGAGGTGGCGGCGGCGAAGCGGGTTCAGTCGCCCTGTTTGCGCGGGGGAGGCGGAGCGGATCAGGGCTGTACACGGTCGTGCGACTTGTGTAGGCATCACTCACATCGTAGGCTGCCGGCGCAGAGTGCGCGTGGAAGGTGGAAGGGAGTGAGCAAATTCAGCCGACTCCGCGCAGGAGGTGCGTGCGCCCCATCTCTCACCCATCGGATGCATCAGGCGAGGGTCTTGCATATACAGGTAATCCAGTGTTGCTACCGAGAGCAAACCTCAAGCTGGACAGGGAGAGCTTGAAGGGATCATTCTGGTTGACAGAGCATCTCCCCCCCCTTTCCGCCGCATTTTGCATTCCTCTCGCAACCTCCTGCAGCTGTAAGAAACGGCACAATTTGGTCGAGTTGGGGAAGGTCTTGCCGAGAAGAGGGGGGCGAGTGTGCTTTGCTCCCTCAAAATCGTCTACGTGGCGGTACCTTCCTCCTCGTCCTGTTTCCGCATCTCCTCCATGAGCCGTTCCCGTTCGCGTTCGCGCTGTCGCAGTTTTGCCAGCACGGCGTCCTCATCCTCTCCGCCGCCGACAGGTCTCGATTTCTGCGCGGGAGCAACAATCGACCTCATCAGCGAGGCCTGAAAGCCGGAGATGGTCGACGCGCCACTGAAGGCCTGAGATGAGTACGACCACGTACCGGAATCGGTCGGGGAGCAGGTGAAGCGGCAGCAACAGGCGGAGCTGGGTTCGTACTCGCTCCTCCGAGGGCAGCGGGCGGTTGCCCCGCCGCCCAATCGACCTCGAACCCTCTCCACAACCCGTCCGGATCCGCCGCCTTGCCCTTGACAGCCCTCACCGCCGCCTTCAACGACCTGAACGCGACCACTCCCGATCCGAATTTGCCCTTGCTCGGTTGCGCGAGCGTCTTGGACGAGAGGACGACCGAGTCGAGGTCGGGATCGTGAGGTGCGAGGGCGGTACGGAAAAAAGTCGTGAGGGCTTCCACGGAGCCGAGGGAGGGGTGGACCGATTTCTGCCATTTGACTTTGAGGGTCTTGTCGAGCGGGCCGAGTTCGACCACGCCGGCCGGTCCGCCGTTCGCCGCTGCTCCTTCTGCCCGCGCTCGCCGCCGTTCGTCCCGCTCCGCTTCTTCCTGTTGTCGCGCTTGTTCCCCCGCATTCGCCTCGTTCATCTTCATCTCGCGCAACCTTCTCCCTTCCTCCTTGAGCCTCTCGAGCTCTTGCCGTTTCCGCTGCGCCTCGGTCGCTTCCCCCGCTTTCTGTTTCTTGAACTCGCGCTCTCGCGCTTCGAGGTCTTCGGCGAGAGCTTTCCGCTTGTTGTCCAAGGCGGCGAAGCGGGCTTTGCGGGCGTTGCGGGCTGTGAGGAGGGCGTCGAACGAGGCGCGCTGGGTCGGATCGGAGAGGACGTCGGCGGCTATCGAGAGCTCGTGGAAGAGGGCGGCAGCTTGCGGGTCATCCGGGTTCTGTTGCAATCGGTCAGTCAGCGAGTGTGGTGGCCGGACTGTCCACTGCTGGCTCAAACTCACTCGATCGGGATGGACTTTGAGCGACTTTTGTCGGTACGCCTTTCGGATCTCTGCGCTGGTCGCGGTCGCTTCGATTCCAAGCAGGGCATAGTAGTCGACGTCTTCTGTGGCCATCCTTGGATTCGTTCGCTTGGCCGGTTTGTTGCGAGGTTCGGCGATGGGGTGTTGAGCGAGGCGGTGAAAGGGTCTGACAGAGCGAGCGGTGGCAGCTTCAAGAGGTGGCGTGGGAAGCCTTGATGGCCGAGCCGGTCTTGTTCAATCGCGTGTACCGCCAATACAGACTCGCCAGGTCTAGGCGTGGGAGAGCGAGTAGCGAGTGTTGAACTTCATCAGCAGTTCGAGTCGAGGCAGCTCTTCATCTCGCACCGCTCACCCGCCCGTCATGCTGTCCCGCACGCTGTCCCGCGCTGCCACCGCCGCTGTCCGACCGGCTCTCGCCCGCGCCGCAGTCCGCCCCGCCGCCGCCGCCGCCGCCGCACGAGTCGCCGCCTCGGCGCTGCCTTCGACTCTCCGAACCTTCTCGACCTCGTTCGCCCGCTTCGAGCCCAGTCAGTGTTCCACTCCCGCGTGTCTGGTTCACACCCGCTGCAAACTGACGCGCCCGTGTCCTCGATAGCCGCACTGAGCACCAAACTCGGCGAGGAGCTCCAGTTTGAACGCGACAATGCCGACCTCGCCGCCGAGCCCGACTTTCTCGCAGCGTTCAAGGCAGAGGGCGTCTGGAAGGCGAGTTTCACACGCTGCATTGTCAAAGTCCGGATGAAGACCTGACCCACCGCGCGGTGCAGGTTGTCGACGAGGAGGGTTCGGACGAGATTGTTCTCACTCGCACGTTCGGAAGCGAAGAGTGCGTCTGCCCTACCGCAACTCCCTCGCACTTCTCCACCTCTGCGACACTCTGATAACCGAGACCAAGCGCATCCAGGATCCGCCTGATCTTTTCCATCTCGGACCTCGACGCCGAGCAGGACTTGCCCGAGGCGTTCCAGGACGAGGAAGCCGCCGACGCTGGATCCGGCGGACTCGGAGACGAGGCGGTCGGCGCGTCCGAGACGAGCTTCCCCGTCGAGACGAGCATCACCATCACCAAGCCGAGCGGCGGCGCAATGACGATCGATGCGATCGCGCAGGGTGAGCCATCCGACGTTCATCCATTGAGCTACTTACTGATTGTCCCCGGGCGCATTTGGCGGAATGGACGGCTCACATCGTCTTTCACTATCTCCGCAGACGGTTTGTTTACGATCAACAACATCGCGTTCTACCCGGACGCGGACCTCGCTCTCGGCATGAGCTCCGAGGACGACTGGAAGCGCCAGGGTCTCTACATGGGCCCGGCCGTGAGTTGATACTTGCCCATTCCCCCCGCCGAGGCCCGAATCATCTACTAACCCCCCCGGCTCCCGGTGGGTGCAGTTTGACAACCTCGACGAGGGTGTTCAGTCCGAGTTTGAGACGTACCTCGAGGAGCGCGGCGTCAACTCGGCACTCGCGCTCTTTATCCCCGACCTCGCCGAATGGAAGGAGCAGAAGTGCGTTCCGAGTTCTGCGCGCGCAAGGTGTCCTGCTTGAGGCGTTTTACTGACACGGAGGTTGTTACAGGGAGTATGTCCGGTGGCTCGAGGGCACCAAGACCTTCCTTGAGCAGTAGATTCTTCCCTTGACTTCCTTGAGAATTGAAGAAGTGGTGTAACCGGTACCGGCCTGTGCGCACACGAGAGAGAGAGGGCTAGCGCGGCGGGAAGAGCCGGAGTTTGTGCCGTCGTCAGCAGACGCGCGAAACAGACGAAGGGGTCGGTCGCCTCACTCACCCTAGTCCTTCGTTTCCAACGCCCTGCTTGCTGTGTTTGCTCGTACAGTACAGTCAATACCCTCGTCTCTTACCTACCGACTACGCTTGCCCCTTGCGCGGGCTGTAGCGACCCTCGTCGCGTCTCTCTCTCCGGTTGGACAAGCGCGACTCTCGACACCCGCTCTCGCCTCGCAGCAACGCCCCCAGGCCGGCGTACGAGGACCGACAGCAGTCGGATATCGCGAAAGGCGCCGGTGCGACCTGCCGCCTGCACTCGCGACTGCCTCTAGAGCCGAGTCGACGCGCTCACATTCCGGGTGGATCGTTCAACTTTTCCGCGGTTCCTCCTCCCCTCCGAACGCCTCTGTCGCAGCGCCATAGAGCCACGGTGCGCGTCGAAAACCGAGTTGTAAAGACTCTTGAACGCGTAAGCGACGTGCCCCCGCGCCCTTGGCCCGGAATACAAGATGGCGACGACGGCAAACGGATCCGCAGCGGACAACAGCAACACTGTTGCCGCTCACAACATCTCGAGGCCGACCGCTCCGGCCGCGACCGCGCCGCCGCCGAGTCGACCTCAGAAATCGGAGCAGAGGAGGGAAGGCGGAAGAACGGCCGGCGGGGAAGGCGCGCGACACCATCATCATCGCGAGGAACCGGCCATGGTCGGGCCGTGGAGGATCGGAAAGACGGTCGGAGAGGGTTCATCCGGTGCGTTGCTTGTGTGTGTGTGTGTTGACCGCCGTTTGTAGACTGACTTATCTGAGTCCTGATTATGTAGGACGCGTCAAACTCGCCAAGCATAAAGTGACGGGCCAGTACGCCGCCGTCAAGATCGTTCCCAAGCCTCGCAAGAAGGATCAGGACCGGGCCAACAAGGTGCGCTCGCGCTCGCAACAAAGAGACCACTCGTTGCGAGATAGTGTGTGCTGACAAACGGCCGTGAATCAGATGCTCCTCGGGATTGAGCGCGAGATCGTCATCATGAAGCTGATCGAGCATCCGAATGTGCTCCGCCTGCTCGACGTGTGGGAGACCGGTTCCGAGCTGTACGTTCCCGATTACGCTCGACAGGCCGTGAAATCTCCCGAGCTTATAACCGGGGCCCGCAGGTACCTCATCATGGAATATGTAGAAGGCGGCGAACTCTTCGACTACCTCGTCCGGCGAAAGCGCCTCCACGCCGACGAAGCGCGCCACTACTTCCAGCAAATCATTTCGGGCGTCGACTACTGTCACCGCTTCAACATCTGCCACCGCGACCTCAAGCCCGAGAACCTCTTGCTCGACTCGGAGAAGAACATCAAGATTGCCGACTTTGGCATGGCCGCCCTTGAACGCGAAGGGCGCTTGCTCGAGACGAGTTGCGGCAGCCCTCACTATGCCAGTCCCGAGATCGTCGCCGTGAGTTTCGGTCTCTGTTCGTTTGTCATTTCGGGACTTCGAGGGACTGAAGATGGGACCCCGCGTAATCCAACAGGGAGAGAATTACCACGGCTCATCGTCCGACATCTGGTCGTGCGGCATCATCCTCTACGCGCTCTTGACCGGCGTCTTGCCCTTTGATCACGGCGACATTCGCACGCTCCTCTCGCTCGTCAAGCGCGGAGAGTACTACATGCCGCCTGAACTGCCGACCGATGCGCAAGACTTGATCCGCAAGATGCTCGTCGTGGACCCGGAGAAGCGCATCAAGGTGCGCCTCCTCCTCTTATCCTGCAGCTCGCTCTTGCCCGCGTTCGGCTGACGATTCTGGACCCCGTCCACGCCATTCGCGCAGATGGACGACGTCCTCCGCCACCCGTGGGTCACTCGCAAACCGCCTCGGCTCATCTACGGTCAACCGCCTCCAGCTCCGCCCGACGTCGTCCAGATCGCTCGGCCCGTCGGCTCGAGGGAAGAGATCGACCCGGAAATCTTGAGCAACCTCAAGACGCTCTGGCAAGGTGCCAACGAGGAAGAGATTGTGCAAGAGTTGCTGTCGCCTCGGTGAGTCCCTCCCTACCTCACGCTGCCGGCTGTTATTCTTGGGACAATCCTGACCCGGAAGCACCCACGCAGCAAAACTTGGGAAAAGGTCTTCTACTGCCTCTTGTACCGGTACCGGACGAGGAACCTCGAAAACTTCAACATGGAGGAGGAAGAGATTCGCAAGCCGGCTCCACCTCGACGACCTGCAGCAGGTGAGACTGCAAGAAAATCGTCATTTCACATTGGGGCTTCTCCGTTACTGACGAGGACTGTCTTCTTACTCTCCCTCTCGTAGTCGAAAAGAAGCAGCATGTCGTCACGGCTGGAGCCGTGGGCGCACGCACCCGTCGCTCTCGCAGCTCGATTTCCAACATCGCGGCAGTCGCCAACAACAACTCGGCCAAGCGAACGAAACCCGCCTCGCCGCCGCCTGTCACGCGCGCCGCACCTCCCGCGCCTGCACCGCGTCCTGGACCGTCTCCGAGCGGTTCGACCACTCCGACCAACTCGTCTTCGCCCGGCAAACGCGCTTCGCGACCTCTGCCGCCTGCGCCGCGCTCGCCTCAAGCGACTCCTTCGGCGAGCCGAGTCCCCGAGATTTACTTCCAAGAGGCGACACCCGAAACGAGAGCCGGTCTCGTGGTCCCTGGCAGCGCATCCCCGGACGGCAACTCGTCCGCTTGGGAATCCCTCCCGCCTTCGCCCAGTCCGGTTGCGACGGCCACTTTCGAGAGCACCTCGACCTCGCCGCGGTCATCAGGCGGCGCGCCGGTGCTGCCGATTCACATCCCGCAGACGGGCGACGCGGCGATGCAGCAGTTCTTCCACGACATTGTCGGCCAACTTCAGACGATCTCGTTGCGCAATTCGCTCCCGCCCAGTCCGGCCTTGTCTGCCGTCTCTCCCGCCGGAACGCACATCTCGAGCTTCCTCGACTCGGGCGCTTCGGCGATCTCGACTGCGCCGACAACTCCCGCGATGGGATCGAGCGGAGCCGGCGAACGGACGGCGGTCCATGCCGCGGCTGGCGAGGGCGACAATTCTCGCTTCGAGGACGCCGAAGACGACGAAAGCGACATCGGTGCGGCGGTCTCACCGACCATGTTTGCTGGTCTTGACTTTTCGTACGGCGGCGGCGGCGGGAGCCTGGCGAGCGAGCACCCACACCGTGCGAGCACGCCCGTCTCGTCGATCGGTTCGAGCCACCGCGCGGCTTCGCCCGTCTTGTCCGTCGGCGCCTCGGCGTCGAACCACCGTCGTTCGGCGGACGCTGCGTACAATTACCAGCGTCCGAAGATGAGCGTGCGCGCCTCTTCGCGGAGTGAGCAGCAGGCGACTTCGCCGTCGCGGCCGAGCGCGCGCCAGACCGCGAGCTATCCCGCGTACGCTTCTTCTCCGGCCGCGGGTGCCGACAAGGAGAACGTGCGCGTCAACGCCGGTCTCGGCTTCTCGTACCCCCGGCAAGGGGAAGGTCGCGCGGCGCCGCCCCCTCTGGCGCCGCGACCGGGTCAGCAGCGCGAGCGCCAGACGCTCGGACTCGCCATCTCGGGCGCGAACGGTCAAGCTCGCGCGAGCGTCCACCGCGACACTTTTGGCGACTATGAGTTTGTCGAGCGGCCGAGTCTCGACGAGGACGAGGCGATGAACATGATGGCGCTGCCCAAGATCAAGAAGAAGCGAGGTGAGTCTTCTAACCCGTGTCACCTTACAGCTAAAGCCCTGACAACTAAGCGCCCCTCGAACTAGGGACGGTCTCGTTCGCGCCGATGTCGCCCGCACTCTCCTCTTCTCGGTCCGGGGCCAACGACTCTGCCGTTCCGAAGCAGAGCTGGTTCGCCGGCCTCTTCAACTGGAAATCGCTCGTGCGTCCTGACTCTGTGCACGCGAGCCGGGACCTTGGCAGACCCAAAGCTGACGCGATTGACCATGCTTGCAGAGCTACACGCTCATGTCGACCGATTACGCTCACCCGACCCGTCTCGAGTGCAAGCGCCTCCTCGAGGAGATGGGCGCCGCCGTCGTTGTGCAGAATGCCGACGGCATGGCCATTCTCAAGTGCCGCGTGCACGAGCGCAGGGGTACGTCGACGCTGTCGTTCCCTACCTGTTCTCCGAGAGTGACGAGACTGACCATTTCGAACCCTCGACAGACGCGAGCTCGATCGGGCCCGCCAAGTCGGCCAAGTTCCGCGTCGAGTTCAGCTCGCACCCGTCGTCGGCCTCGCCGTCCCCCTCGCTCGGTTCGTCTCACTCGCCGAACCCGTCCGTCAGCGAACTGCGACAGCAGTACCCGACGCTCGTCACGCTCGTGATGGAGAAGGGAGCGCACTCGACCTTCAAGGCGACGTACAACCGCTTGCGACACCGCTGGACGCTCGATGACCCGCGCGCGTTCGGAGGAGCGGCATCTCCTGCCGGTGGCGGACACGACCGCCACTCGCATGCGAGTTCAGCAGGCGGCGGCGGTTCTTCGTCGATCACTCACGACGCCAACGCGCTCATCAACGCCGTGCGGTTGATCCCGAGTCCGATGCCGAGTCCAGCGCTGGGCGGTCCAAGGTCACCGAGGCTGCTGTAAAAAGCGTCAGTCTCGCACCGGACGACCTTGGTCGTCGCCCGCGCGCAACTTTTTTCCTGTTGTTGCCTTCGCCATCTATACCTTGCGCCGGAACCACACCTTATTTATCACAAAGCATGGCATTATTCGCTTTCTTCTCATCCCCCGCCGCTGTTCTCTTTCTTCTCATCCCCCGCCGCTGTTCTCGGTGTCCCTTTTTCCACAGGGCTGCATCTCTTTGGCATTTGCGCCCATCCTGTTTGCCCCTTATTGTAATGCTGGCCGTCCTTCTTCCATGTCTGCAGGGAACCGACGAATGGCGGTTTTTTGGGTTTCGAGAAAGGAGCATGACGTCGGGGGTGACGTGGCGGGCTTCTTTACCCCGCACCCACCACGGTCGGCAAATTCGGCACGGGCGCGCCACGCGGACATTCAAATCCGAGCGCTCGTGCTGCAGCTTCCAGGGAAGGCTGTCAGCAAGGAGAGGACGCAGCTGCTGGGAGTTGACGCCTCGCTTGACTGTTCGTTGTGCAGACACCTCGAGCAAGCCTGCCGGATTCGCTTCGAGCTCAGAGGTCATCACAGGTGCTCCTGAAACGTGATTACGGCAGGCGTCTCGGCTTTTGCCCCGCTCTCTCTTCGAGGGCGTCAGCAGCGCACAACAACCTCCTGTCTTCGTCGGAGCTCACGCAGTCGCTTCGGTCGACTCGGGTCTAGCTAGAAACTCTCTTACGCACATTGTACAGCCATGGCTACTGCGGCAGGACCCGCTCTCGGCGCGCCGGCCGCCAATCCTGCCATCGCCTCGACGCATCTCACCGAATCGCCGACCGAGTCGCCCGCCCTCTCGAGTCCACTCGGCGGCGTGGGCGGACCTACACTCGGCCCCTCCAAACCAGCAGACTCGGCAGCGTCGTCGCCCGCGCCGTCAACCCACGCGCCGTCGTCCCAGAGTTCGCTCGGCATCAATGCCGAACCGACCCAACCAGGCGCAGACACGGACGGCGCTTCGAGTCGCCAGGACTCGACGCCTGGATGGACTCCGACACCGAGTGAGGGACCGTCGGTCGCGTCGTCGCGCCGGGAATCGACCGCCGAGTCGAGCGTCTCCGGAGTCGTGACACCTTCGGACGCGAGCACGTATTCAGCGGCCGACTCGGCCTCGATCACGAACGACCGCTCGTCGATGCTGTTGCGCAATTCGCACCATATCCGCCGAGTCCCGTCGCACCACCTCAGCATCGACGAACCCAATCAGGGGTCCCCCGATCTCGGTCCGCCCGACCACACCGAACTCCGAGCGGCCGCAGACCGGCTCCGTGGTCAAGCAGAGGCTCGGGGGAAACCGCAACGGCACGCGTCGTACCAGCACGAGCAGCCGAATGCGGGCCTCTCGGTGCAGGCTTCGCCCGCGGTCCCTCATCACCCCGCCTCGATGATCTCCGGTTCGACCACGCCAGGAGGGACGGGCACGCCGCCGCAGTTCATCTTTGCCAAGATTGGCGAGCGCAAGCGAGCGGCGAGTCACTCGAACTTGTCGAGCATGTCGCGGCAATCGACCAAGACGCACCACACGGGTCCGCTCCACGACCTCCGCCGCTTCCTGAACGACCACCTGCACCACGGCAAATCGTCTTCTTCGTCCTCTCACAGCGGTGGTCACCACGGCAGCGGCAGCAAGTTTGAGATTGGCGGGGCCCACGACAGCCACGGCTCGACCCCTCGGAGCGGCAAGTCCAGTCCGCGCCACTCTTCGCAGCCGGGCACGCCGCAGGGAGCCCGTACCCCGGTCGAGCGCGATTACACCGACACGGCGCTCCACCCCGAATACCACGGACACGGGCGAAATAGCCCGCCGCTCGGCGAGGACCACGCGCACTTGCAGAAAAAGTACGGCAAGTGGGGCAAGATGCTCGGGTCCGGCGCGGGCGGCACGGTCCGCCTCATCAAGCGGTCGAGGGATCACACCGTGTACGCCGTGAAAGAGTTCCGTGCGAAACGCGCCGGCGAGTCGGAGCGCGAATACGTCAAGAAGGTCACGGCCGAGTTTTGCGTGCGTTCTCTGCAGCTTCGGCTATTTGGAGTCGGTGTCTGCATTTTGATGAACTGCGCACTGACTGCGTCGTCACGCGCAACGTACAGGTCGGATCGACGCTGCACCACCCCAACATCATCGAGACGGTCGACATCATCTCGGACCACGGCCACTACTACGAGGTCATGGAGTACGCCGAGTTTGACTTGTTCTCGATCGTCATGTCGGGCAAGATGACCCGGCCCGAGATCTACTGCGTGTTCCGGCAAATCATCGACGGCGTCGACTACCTGCACTCGATGGGCCTCGCGCACCGCGACCTCAAGCTCGACAACTGCGTCATGACGCACAACAACACGGTCAAGCTGATCGATTTCGGGACCGCCGTCGTCTTCAAGTACCCGGATCAGCGACCGACACGCGCGAGCGGGATCGTCGGCTCGGACCCGTACCTGGCCCCCGAAGTGATTGGCAAGAAGGAGTACGACCCGCGCCTGACCGACGTCTGGAGCGTCGCCATCATCTTCATGTGCATGATCTTGCGGAGGTTCCCGTGGAAGCTCCCCGACTCGAAGACGGACGCGAGTTACCGCCTGTACGTCTCGTCGCACCCGGAATTGTGCCGGCCGCCCAGCGATCCGAGCGCGCTCATCGCCGGCAAGCCGTTGCCTTCGCGGCCGACGATGCCGCAAGACTCGATGTCGCGCATGACGTCCCGCTCCGGCTCGAGTTCGCCGCACATCAGCCTCGGCGGCAGCGAGTCCAACTCGCGGGTCTTGCCCACGGAGCAGGACGTCTCGTCGATGCAGCTCTCGGCTCTCGAACGCTACGACTCGCCCGGTCGCATGTCGAACCACGACGGCAACGACTCGCCCTCCTTGACTGGTCGTGGGGAAGGACTCGCCGGCTCGGTCGGGTCGCTGCGCATCTCGGAAGACGCCGAGAACGAGGCGCAGTCGCCTGCCGGCCGTCAGAGCACGCGCGAGAGCGCGTCGACGGCGGTCGACTCTGTCAACGGCGAGCTCGGCCCGCGGACATCGACCACGACTCAGCGGCCGAGAACGTCCGATGTCGGTCCTCCCCCTGCCCCCTCTGCGGGTGCCGCACAAGCGCTCTCGATGACCCCCGCCAAAGAGACTCGCACTCGCTCCGACTCGGTCGCCTCGAGCGCGACGTGGACGACCGGCGCCGCCGACTCGATCTTCCGCCTTTTGCCGCGCGAGTCTCGGTCGTGCTTGACTCGCATGCTCACCGTCGACACTTCGATTCGGTGCACCCTCGCGGACCTCTTGCGCGGTGGGGAAGGCGACGACGTCGACGAATCCCGCAAGGACGACTGGCTCCCGAACATCAAGCCTTGCATCTACAACAAGGGGGCAATGTCTGCGAACCGGGAAGACCAGCACGACCACATCAAGATCCGTGCGTCCTGTGATTCCGTCCCCCTTCGCACGGAGATGGACGCTGACACTTGTTCTCACCCTCCCGCGCAGCCGCCGACAACAGCAAGATGCCCAAGCAGAAGAAGTGATGACGCTTCTCCTGCTGCTCGGTCGACCTTATTTCTCCGCATCCACCGCCTTCCTTTCTTGCACACGCCCGATCTGTACAAAAGCAGGGCTGCCATAGTCCGTTGCTGTATGTATCCCTACCCGAGATCTTACAAGAAAGCCAGAATTCCAGAATCGAAGACTTGCAGAAGATATTATTGATTGGAAATCAGTTCCTTTTACACCATAGTCGCACCTTGCATGGCTGTGGTCTCTATCTTGCCTACGAAAACTGAGCTCTCTTCTCTACGAGCGCTAGATTAGTCCGCGGATGACGGGTCGCCGTCTCCGCACGCTCCTTTCGCTCTTCCACCTTCTATTCAACTCACTGAAGTGGATCCCAGAGCCAGGAACGGATTGTACGCCTAAGAAGCTTCGTACACTCGCTCTTGCCCAGCTCGGAACGAACGCTCGGTCGCCATTTCGTCGCGATAGTCGAGTACGCCATCGCGCCTCTGAAAACGGCTACAGACCATGACTACGCCGCCCGAATCGTCTGCCTGCCTCTTGTGTGGTGCTCCGTCGACCTTGCGCTGCAGCGCCTGCGCTCTCAAGGCAGGGATCGACCAGTTCTTCTGCTCAAAAGAGCATCAAAAGCTCGTGGGTCCTCGACTCACGCATATGGGCTGTCCGTCGCATAGAAGACGACTCTGGTGCACCGAGAGACTCTGACGCGGCTTTGGCCCTGCAGGTCTGGCCTGTCCATCGCCTTGTCTGCGGAGAACGCGCTCATCCTTTCCGGCTGCCGCCATTCTCGCAAGAAGAGGCTGACGTCTTGCTCGAGCGTCTGGCCAAGCCTCCGACCGATTCCAAACAAGCTGAGCTGCAAGCGCGCTTCCTGACCTTGGTCGAGCACGGGCAGGTCCGGGGCTCCGACATCCAGGTACGTTTGACTTCCTACGAGACTTCTGCCCTAGCAGAGTCCTGAGCATTTCTCTCGAGGACAGAGCAAGGTCAAGCACCTGGTCGGCCAAGAATGCGCCATCGCGTGCATGCACGGTGCTGCCGGAACGTCTCACACGGAGTGCCTCATCAAGGCGATCCGCCATGGATCTCCGCCGCAGCCGGCCGCCTGTTTCATCGACGCCCTCGATGCCGCAAGTCGAAGGTTTCATCAAAGCCTACGATCACTTCACGATGGACAATGCGCACCCGATCGCCACCGACTCGCTCTGGTTCTCGCTGTTTTGCCACCGTTTGGCCAGCCATGTTCCGATCCTCAACCGGATGGATGACGCGATGGCGGCCAACGAACGCCTGACTCACGACTGGCTCTTCAAGCTCCAGGAGAAGAGCTTTGGCAGTCTCCTTTCGTTCGTTGACGCTTCTTTGGTCGGGGCCGAAAGTCCCGAACGCGTGCGCTTTTGCCTTGCGGCTTGCGTACGCGTTCAAGAAGCGTACAGGAATGTAACCGCGTCGTAACAAGTTCAATTCTATCGCTTCGTGGTGCAATGAATCGCTTGATCAGCTTGTTGATTGTGTGCCGTTCACGAGTTGACGACCGTCGCCTTCAAATGCTCAAAAGTTCCCTCGTGCCGTTCCAGCGTCTAAGGAACCGGAAAGACAGGGTGTCATTCACAAAGAAAGAAACCAAGCGAAGAAGGAAAGGGCTGATGGGCAAGCTACGACGGTCCACCACTCAAGTCAAATCGTCGAGACGCTCCCTCGTTGTTGGCGCAAAGGGCTCGGCGTCCGAAGCGTCTGCCGGAAGACGGACCGAAATCCTGTTGCTGGCAGGGTTTCCCGCCACCGTCGAGATTTGGACCTTGAAGCGAGACATGGTCGGAACGGTAGAGAGCGGCTGCGAAACGATCGCAAGCAACCCGCCGCCGTCGACGTCTGTGCCGAGGTGCAGGTCGGCTTGGATCGTCTGCAAGAGGCGTTCGAGATTGGCTCTGACGAATTCCGGCGTCACGAACGAAGAATCAATGCCGGTGAAGGTGACACGACCGGCGACGATGCGCAAGAGGCCGGCCCACACCGTTGCGCCATGCACAAAGCCTACCATGTTGGCTTGGGGCAAGGTCTGAACTTAAGTCAGGATGAGTCACAAGAAACAGTCGAAGGCCCACGAATGCGCGGGCATTTCGAGCGGATCATTCGCGCTGCCGTCTTGAGAGTGCACGAAACCGCTCAGAGCGCTGTTGACCACCAGGCGGAAGGTGCCACGTGCGAGAGGATCAATTGCGAGCGATGTGAGCCACTCGCTCATGCGATGCAGGTTCTGTGGCCTCCAAAGATTGTCAATCTCTGACTGCCGGGCGTCCGGCGAAAAATCCGGCGAGCACGCACTCCCATGAAAGATCCTGGGATCAGATTGAGGTCACGCTCGAGCCTGACGATTATTTCGCCAATCGTAGCATAGCGACTGCCGGCAGCTGATCGGCGTTGTGGGAGTGTCTGCAGAAAGGAGGGCAACTGGAGGAGCCGAGTCTCGAAGGGGGTCAAGTCAGGCAAGACTTTGAAGTCAGCTTTCAGTGGACCGCAGACGGGCTTGTGGGCGAACCAGACCTGCAAGCCGAGTCGTGAAGATGCCAGTGTCAGCATTCATGTATCGCTCGACCCGACGTCGCCCGAGCAAGAGGTCCTCACGAGTTTCTGTTGTTCGGTCGAGCAAAAGTACAGGTTGACGCCGGCTTTTGCGCACGCTCCGCAGCGCATGGTCGAAGGCACTCCGCATACGCAGCACTTCTTCTCCCCTTGCGAGCTCATGGCGTCCAAGCGGTTTTGCTTGATGTTGGCGGATTGTCGATGATGAGAAATCGCGAAGAGGAAGAGCAAAGGCAGAGCGAGAGAGGACGGTACAAAGTCAGTAGTCGAGTCTGACGGAACGGGCACCTTGAGCTGATCTGTCGCTCCTGCAAGCTCGAGCACAGCGTGAGGAAGCAACGTTCCTTCGGCGATGAGGTCGAGGGCGTCTTCGGAACCTCTTTAACTCCTCGGAGGGAAGCATCGCTCGCCGTACTCTGGCTAGACATGACGGGAAGCACAATATTCATCTTACAAGGGAAAGCAAAGCGCAAAAAGCGAAAAGCGAACGGGCAAGCTACCACCTCTCGACTCGAATCGGGGAAAACCTACTGCTCACGGTTCGCGCGAAGCGCTAGGCGTCCGAGGCGCCTCCTGGAGGACGA
The DNA here is from genome assembly GCA_001541205.1 of Rhodotorula sp. JG-1b. Classification (NCBI taxonomy): domain Eukaryota; kingdom Fungi; phylum Basidiomycota; class Microbotryomycetes; order Sporidiobolales; family Sporidiobolaceae; genus Rhodotorula; species Rhodotorula sp. JG-1b. The sequence goes on along the minus strand of KQ954496.1, from coordinate 16,851 downwards.
CCGAGATCTTGTTGCTGGGGAGATATTCCGGTGCGGTCGAGATCTTGACATTGAAACGGGACATTGCGGGAACGGTGGAGAGCGGCTGCGAGACGAGCGGAAGCAACCCGCCGCCGGTGTCGTCGATCGTGAGGTCGAGGTCGGCTTGGATCGCCCGCAAAAAGCGTTCGAGGTTGGACGCGACGAGCTCCGGAGTCACGCACGAAGTGTCCACGCCGGCGACGGTGACGCGACCGGCGAGGATGCGCAAGAGTCCGGCCCAAATCGTCGCGCCGTGCAGAAAATGGCGGAACCTGAGCAACGGCAAGGCTGTCTGGGTCGAGTGAAACCACAGGTAGCAGTTCAAGGCGAAAACATGCGCTGGGAGTTCGAGCGGGTCGTGCATGACGCCTTCTGCAGAGTAAGTGAAGTCGCTCAAGGCGGTGTTGACGTAGAGACGCAAGGAGACGCGGAGTATAGGATCTGCGAGCGACTTGAGCCATTCCTGCATGCGAGGTGCGTTCTGCAAGTCGCACCGCTGCATGAGTCCCTCCTGCTAGCGTCATCCACAAAGAACGTTAGGCGATCACGTACTCGCGCGATAGAACCTGGGAGCAAGTTGTTGTGACGCTCGACCGCGGCGAAGGCTTCCCCAACCGTAGCATAGGCCCCGCCGAGTATTCGGCGCTGCATGAAGGTCTGAAGGAACGCAGGAGACTGCAAGATCCGAGTCTCGGCGGGCGTAAAGTCGGGCAGGACCTGGAAGTTAGCTTTCTGCGGGCCGCACAAAGGCTTGTGCGCAAAGCAGACCTGCAGTGGGCGTAGCCGCAATGGTCAGCACAGCTCAACTCTGCGTAGGGTAGACGCCGCTTGAGCAGAACTCTTACGAGTTTCTGGTGCTCCTTCGAGCAAAAGTACACAGGAATTCTGGCTTGCGAGCAGGCGCTGCAGCGCATGGTCGAGGGCGCTCCACAGACGCAGCACTTCTTCTCCGCTTGCGAGCTCATGGCGTCCAGGCGGGTCTTGCTTGCTGTTCGCGGGTCGCCGCTGTTTGATGAAAAGTCTCGCTGGTGATGGAGCCAAAGCAGAGTGCGAGAGGACGGCGTAAAAGGTCCAGTCGACCAGGAAGCCGTGCAGAAGCAGCCTGGGCTGATCTGCCGCTCCCCGCAAGCTAGAGGCGTCGACGTGCGAGGAAGTGAGTGAGAGAGCGTTCAACAGCAGGTGAACCTCAAACCTCGTCTCGTCGACTGCTCGACGATCGGAGAACAGTTCGCTCGCCAAATAACTCTCATTGAGTGCCACGGAAAGCACAACTCTGTTACAAGAAAACTTCAAGCGAAGAAGGAAACAAGCTACCACTCAAGTCGCGTCCGGTCGGTCCGGAAAGAAGCGCCCCCCCTCGGTGCGCGCAACGCGCTTCCCATGCGAAGCGTATTCTAGGCGAACCGTGATTCTGTTGATGGCAGACTCCCTCGCCAGAGCTGGAATGCGGAGAACGAAACGAGACATTGCGGGAACGCTGTGAAGGGGGAGTGAGACAAGCATGCAGAGCCCGACGGCTTTCCTGCCGATGGCGATGTCCAGGTCTGCTTCGATCGTCCGCAAGAGACGTTCGAGATTGGACGCGACGAGCTCTGGCGTCACAAACGAAGTGTTCACGCCGGCGGGGTGGACGCGACCGGCGAGGATGCGCAAGAGGCCGGCCCAGACCGTCGCGCCGTGCAGGAACCTGCAAAGCTTGGGCGGACGCACATCCGGCTGAGTTTCGCGGAGCCACGTAATAAAGTCAAGCGCAAACGCATGCGCTGGCATCTCGAGCGGATCCTCGGTGTTGTCTTGAGAGTAGACGAAATCGCTCAGACCGCTGTTGATCAGCAAGCGAAACACGTCGCGGAGAGCCGGCTGAGACGCGAGCGACTTGAGCCACTCGCCCATGCGAGGTACATTCTGAGGAGGGATCCGGAGCGTGTCAATTCTTGTAGTCATTATCCGCAGACTCGGCGTGCACGCACTCGCAGGAAGGTACCTCGCACCAGCCGGTTACGACGCTCGAGTCTGTCTATGCCTTCGCCGATTGTGACAGTAAAAGAGTAAGTGCCGAGGGCTCGGCCTTGCGGAAGCTTTTGCAGGAACGAGGGCAACCGGAGGATTCGAGTTTCGGCGGGCGTCAAGTCGGGTAGGACCTCAAATTTAGCTTTCTCCGGACCGCACACGGGCTGATGGGCAAACCAGACCTGCGGCCCGCGTGAACGCAATTGTCAGCGTCAATGTACGAATCTGCTCTGCGCAGGGTGGGCGCTGCTGTTTGAGCAAGAGGGTCTTACGAGTTTCTGATGCGCGGTCGAGCAAAAGTACACGTCGATTCCGGCTTGTGAGCAGGCATTGCAGCGCATAGTTGTGGGCACTCCGCACACGCAGCACGTGTTCTCCACCAGCAAGCTCATCGCGCGAGGCGAGTCTTGCTTGCTGTCGACGCGAGGTGTTGGATGATGACGAAGTCGGTCGGCGATGAAGCCAAAGCACAGCGTCGTACCGGTTCGTAGGCGGCAGCTGGGATAGACTCTAATGCGCGGAGATTCTGGTCCTCGCCGAGACTGCTGCGCGCCGAGTTGTGAAAGGTAAGCGCGAGAGCGCCTCTGTTTCGCTCTCGTCCGATCGAGGGAACCGACAAGTCAATTTCTTGCGACGTGTGTAACTTCAAAGCAAGCTCGGCAAGCTGTTTCCACAAGCGCATTCCTACAAAACTCTCCCAAGCAGTCCATGCCCGTCAATCCCGCCCGCCTCCGGAAACTCGTCACTCGACCGTGACCACGCGAACGGCAATACCTTCCTGCTCGAGCGAGCGGTTGATCGCCGAGACGTCCGCCGACGGAGCGAGAAGTGCGCGATCGATATTGAAGGAAACGAGTGTGGCGCGATGCTTCGTTATGAACGCGTTCAACCGTTCTGCGTTGATGCGAGGTGAAGTTCTTCTGCGGTTCGCGCAGAACTCTACGTCCTTGAGCGGTGCAGCGTCAAAAAAGTTGAGCAGTCTAGGCGATGTACAGCCGGCAATGGAGAGGTGCTCAATCCGTAGGTTGTCGGGGCTGTAGTTGCGGGGCTGGAAGTCCGACAGGAAGAACTCTCGTAGGGAAAGCGAAACGACGGGACTAGACGTGAGGATGGTCGCGAGCTGCTGGAGATCCAGATGTCGTGTCCCAGACAGAATGCACTGCGTGAGATTTCGAGGCAGGAGCTCCGGCCGCCTCAGCCAGGGACGGATGTCGGGAGTGTCAAGTTCGAGGCTGAGGAGTCGCCGCAACCTGGAAACTGCGGGGATCAGCTCCCACCAGTCGCGGGAATTCTCCTCCAAGCCAACGCGCAGGTGCTGGAGGTTGGGCAACCAGGCCAGGGCCTCCACTGCCGCAGAGTAGAACCGGGTAGTTGCGCCCCAGAATAAAAAGTCGGCCGACGTGATCCTCCCGCCGATCTGCTGCAGAGCAAGCTTTGTGCTGTCTGCATCGACCACGAGAATTTTACCCTTGTTGTTTATGAAAAAGCGTGTGGATGTCACCGTTTGCGGGAGAAACTTGAGGTCGGAAAGATTTGAACACGCTCGCAAGATCGTCGCAAGCAGCGCGTCCTGCAGGGCGGAGACTCTCTCGGAGAGGGGTGCCGATGAGCTCGTCAGGCCTGTGAAGCGTTCTGCGGTCTCAAGAGTTCGCCGGAAGTTGGACACGTCATCAAACTGCGAGAGGTCGGCGGTGGCCCACCACAGCAGCACCAGAGACTTGACTTTCGGTCCGTGCTGAGGCATCCAGTCGCGGGCGAGTTCCAGCAAGCAATCAAGGTCTGCAGCACGAACGGGCAGAGTCTGCCGGGCAAGAGTGCTTCAGCCTGATCCGGTACCAATGAGTTCTGACACGAGGAGAGAGTGGGGCGTACCTGCCACTTCAGGCCTGCGAGAGCCGCTGCCCAGCTGCGCGATACGAGTGAGAGCGACCTAAGTGAAGCACGGCGGCTCTCCGCGTCGTGCTGTGCCATCTGAGACCAGCGCAGATCGAGCGGAACATCGGGGTCGAGGTGCGACGCAACCATCAGCTTCATCTCGGTTGGGATCGTCTCGAGCGTAGGTGCGGTGCGGTGAGCACTCGGCATCGTTTCCTGTCGGCTTCCTAACCCAACGAGGTGCCGAGAGGAGAAGCGGTGAAACAAGAGGCGAAAGAGGCCACACGCGTTCGTCATCGAACAGCACAGTGCTCTGACGGCCTCTCATAGCGAAGAGAGACTGCCGATGCTCCGTTCATACGGACTGCTCGTAGTCAAAAGCCTGTAGCCGCTGAGACTCTTTTCGTCCGCCGGTTTCCTTCGTCTTTCTCTCGCATTTCCCCGTCCTCGCAAGTGCAAGCTCAACAAGCTGAACTCACAAGCACAGTCTTACCAGATCTCCCTCAAGCTTCCCATGTACATCAGCGCCGCCGGCCTCCGAAATCCCCGTCACTCGATCGTGACCACGCGGACCGAGATGCCTTCCTCCTCGAGCGAGCGGTTGATCGCCGACAGTTCTGCCGCTTCGAACAAGACACGGTCGGCCTTGAAGGAGAGAAGCGAGGCGCGGTGCTTCTTGATGAACGCCGTGATCCGCTGTGGGGCGATGCGATTCGAGGTATCCCCGCCGCCGCGGGCGCAGAACTCGACCTTTTTGAGGGGGGCTGCGTCGAACAGGTCGAGCAGGGCGCCGTCGGTTTCCACTGTGACGGAGAGGTTCTGGAGCTTGAGGGTTTCGGGAGCGGAGAAGGGGCGCTGGAGATTCGAGAGGAAGATGTCGCGGAGGCAAAGCGCGGTAACGGGGTGAACTTTGAGGAAGTCGGCAAGCTCGGCAAGTTGCAGGCTCGGCATTCCGGAGAGAACCAGTTGGGTCAGTGTGCTGCACGGCTGTGCACTCAAAGCTGTCAAGGTGGAGATCCCGGCGTCCCTGAGCTCGAGGCTCGCGAGTTTCTGCGGCTGAAACAGCCTTGGGAAGAAATGCGGCATGCGAGAGAAAGGGTCATGACTGATGCGGAGGCTTAAGTGCTCCACGTTCGGCACCATGTCCAACACATCCAGGTACTTTCTTGCCGCCCACACGAAACGTTCGAACGATAAGTCGGCCGCGCTAATCCTGCTGCCGGCGACCTGCAGAGTGCATCTTGTACGGCGTGAGGTGATGCCTGAGCGCACTGAGATCTCATTGCGCTCGCTGGTCTCGGCGCATACTCTAACGGGTATGAGCGTCTGCTCGATAAGTTTGATCTGGAGAAAGTTTGAGCACGCCTGCAGGATCTTAGCAACGAGTGCGTCGGGCAGATCGAAAGTCTCCCGCCAACCCGATGTCCACGGGGAGCCCAGACCGATGAAGGATTCTGCGGCACTGGCAGCTTACTGCCGCTCGGGTGTGTCGCGAATACGGCGCAGATCCCTGAGGTCGTCGTCCGTCCACCACGTGAGCTGCACGGTCTTGACTTTCGTTCCGTAGCGAGGCATCCAGTCGCGGGCGAGCTCCAGCAAGCTCTCGAGGTCTGCAACACGAAGGCGCACAGTCTGCCGGGTTAGGGGGTGCTTCAGTCGGATCCGCGCCAGACGGAGACAACATCCCCACGAGATGAGGAGGAGCGGGGCGTTTGGCGTACCTGCCACCTCTGGCCTGCGAGAGCCGCTGCCCAGCTGCGTGACACGAGAGAAAACGAACGGACTGCTGCACGGTGGCTCTGCGCTTCGTACTGCGCCGCCTTGGACCAGCGCAAGTCGGGCGGGACGTCGGGGTTGAGGTGCGATGCAATCTCCAGCTTGAGCTCTGTCGGAATCTTCTGGAGCGTAGCACCGATACGGTAGGCGCTCTGCATCGTCTCGTACAGAGCTCTTAGCACACCGAGGTGTGACAGGCTAAAGGCAGGAGCGAAAAGAGATCGCGATGAGAAGTTGACGACCGCCGGCGCCGCTTTCGGCGCAGACAGAAATATAGGATTGATACATCGAGCTCTCGCGAGTAGCAAGTGCTCACTAACAGTAGGCCAGTAACGAAAGCTAGCCAGCCGGGGCCTTCAAGATTGCAAAAGTTCGCAAAGTAAAATCAAAATTGCAAAGAGGCGCCTGGATAAGCCGGGGAGAGAGAGAGAAGAGGCTTTGCATCGACATACTAGGCCGGTGAGGCCAAGGCGAAAGCCGGAAGGGGTTGAGCTCTGCTCGAGCCTGTCGCCTCTTGTTAACTTGAAAAGGAGGAGCCTGGAAAACGACCGCTACGCTATTCTCACACTCAACAGACGAAACCGGGAATGCTGTTGACGGAGCGTTGGGTAAGGATCAGTCTGACTATACTCGCGATCAACGCTAGGGGACGGAAGTGCGCACCAAGAACGTGTTTCGCCCGTGTAGCGATCGCAAGTCTTTGCTCCCCTGTTTGATCACACCGGACAGAGCTCAGGAACCCATGCCGGATGGTGCGGAACCGAACGGGAACGAGAGGAACGCACTCGACTGGGCACAGCCTGCACTGGGATGCAAAGCCCGAGTCGTCGAGGTACTCGGCTCGGCGCCACCAGTTTGTGTTGCCCTCGGTGTAGAGGAAGTAGGCCTCCCAAACGCAGTTCGGCGCGCACTTGCCGTTGTTGTCAATCCAGCGGTTATCGGTGCTGCAAAGAAAAGCTTGGTAAGTCCTTCTGGAGAAGCATTGGCACGCCAGTGAGCTTCGGGACTCACCAGGAAAGGACTCGTTCAGCGTTGCACGTCGCGGCGTAGGCGTACTTCGAGGTGCAGGGGGAGCAGACGCCGTCTGCAAATGCGCGATCAGCTTCAGTCGGATATACAGTCACCTCGCAAGGAAGGAGGTGCCACTCACTGTTCGGGAAGTAACCTGCGAGAGCGAAGCACTGCTCGTTGGAGATGCAGTTCTTGCCATAAAGGTTGTAGCCGGGCGAGCAAGTAACGGCGGAGTTGGACGTGCAGGCCGCGGTACCGACTCCGAACGAGTCGCTGCAGGCCTTGCAGACGTGACCGACCGCGAACGTAGCGGCGGGGCAAGTCGGCAGGCACTGCCTGTCCCAGAGGTATCCGCTCTGGCAAGAGAGAGCTCCATTTGCGTCGCAGGTGAGCGCGTCCGGGTCTACGCAAGGCGTGCAGATGTGGTTCTTGTCGTTGCCGTAGTACCGCGAGGGGCAGGGATCGATGCAGGCGGCCTGGTAAAAGTATTTGGTCGAGCTATCGAAAGCGAGCGCAGTTCCTCTTGGTCAGCCAGACGGGTCAAGCGGGCGAGAGGAATAAGCATTTGGCGGACCAGCTAAGGACCGTCGGACTCGTGCACGTCGCCGCGTCGGGATCGAGCAAAGCGCAAGACTCGCAAACTTGCGTCGCCGGATCGGCCCAGGTCGTCGCGTCGCAGGAAGCGTTCTCGACGCACATGCCGTCGACGTTGAGGTACAAGCGCTTGTTGGCAGGAGTGAAACCGCACGAGGTCGCTTGACCGGGACCTTTGCAGCTAGTCGCGCCCGGGTCGCAAGCAAGACATTGCTTTTTGTCTGCGAGGACCAAGGGCCGGTCAGACAACGGGACGCGCTCGACGTTCAGGACCCAATCAGCTCACCTGCGTCAGCGTAGAGCGCAGCTGGGCACGACTCGGAAGAGACGCAGTCGCCGTTGTAGAGGAAGAGCTGCTTTCCCTCCGCGTCGGTTGCGCAAGCGGTGGCGAGACCGACGCCGTTACCGGTACAAGCTGCCTCGCCGGGGTCGCAGCTCGAGCACGCGTCCGTCACTGCAGCAATACGCGAGCGTGAGTCAAAATTCAGGTGGAGCGGAGGGAGAAGACTCACAGTCATCGGCGAAGAACGGTCCGGAAGCCGTGCACTCGTCGGCGGAGATGCAATCCTTCTTCTCAGAAAGGTACAGTCCCGCATCGCACGCGAGCGCGCTGCTTTCTCCGTTCTTGCTGCAACTGACCTCGCCGGCATCGCAAGGCGTGCAAGTGTTGTCGACTAGGACAAAAGAACGAGTCAGCCAGCTAAGACTTCGGCGTCTTCTGGCAGCGGGAAAAGGCTCACCTGGGTTCGCCCACTGCGCAGCGGGACACTTTTCCGCCAGGACGCAAGTACCGATCACGACCTCCTTCGAACGACGCTTTCCGAGCGCGACGGACTTTTGTTGGCCTGGACCAGTCGAAATAGGTGTGCTCGGGACGAAGAAGAGGGGAACGTCGTCGGTGCGCTTGCCGCAGCTGACGGCGTCGGACGGGTTCGGTCCCACGCAAGAGGTGACGCCGTCGAGGCAAGGCTTGAACGTGTTGGTGGCTGCCGTTTGGGATCGGTCAGGTCTGGTGGCAGGCTGCGGAAAAACGGGGACGCAGACTCACCGCTGTCGGGATAGTATCCGGTCGGACCGGTCCAGGAGAGGACACACTTCTTTGTCGGAGTAAGGTAGAGCTGTGTGCCCGCGCTATCCTTTGCGCTGCAGCGGAAAGAGCATCGGCCACCCTTTTCAAAGCGGAAAATGGGCTGAAGAATTTCTTGCTCACCAAGACGTTGCTCCCTCCGCCGTGCAAGTCAGCGCCGTCGAATCGCAAGCCACGCAGATCCCTCCTTGCTTGTTCCCGTACGTCTTCGCCGGGCAGTGCATCGAGCAAGTCCCATCCGGCCGGAGGAGATACTGATCGCCCTTCTTGTCCTTTCCGCACGACGTGGCGCAACCTCGACCGGAGCAGGTGCAGGTGGTGACGTTGGCATTGCACTTCCTGACCGTCTTGCCTGCAATAGGAGGGAATTGTCATGAGCCACTGACTGCGAAGTTACTCGTCATCAGTGAGCAGAAAGACTCACTGTCGACATCGGCGTAGTAGCCGTCTGGCACTGCGTTCGCATCGATACACTTGCCCGCCGACAAGTACTTGCTCATGCACGAAGTTGCGGATGTTGCACCGCTGTCCGAACATGTCTGCGCGTCCTTGTCGGCGCACGCGCGGCAGATGTTCTCTGTTACGATTCCGGTCGGACGTAAATTTCGAACGCGATTGAAGTGCCCGGAAAAAGAAGTAAGCAAGGCTCACTGCCTGGTGCATCGTCGCCCCACGTTCCTGCCGGGCATTCGGATACGCAAGACTTGTTGTAAAAGAAAGTTCCGGTCGAGCTGAGTGTCACCGGTTCGCGATTGTCAGCTTCACCGCTAGAGACATGCGTTAGATTGCAGAAGCCGAGTACGTACCAGCGAGTCGGCGTGGCGGCATCGGAGCAGGCGAAGAAAGGACTGGGGCAGGTCGCGCACGACCCGTTGCCGAGGTCGAACCAACCGGTGACGCAGCGCGCCACGCACAGGCTAGCGTCCGGACTCATGACCTTGCCCGGCTGGCAGATACACGCAGACTGTCTTTGTTGAGAGAGAAGCTGGATGGGATCAAGTCGATCAGGTCAGCTGTGTTTATTTCACAGGCAGCGCCGATGCGGCGAATTGAATTTGGACGCACCCGGCAGAGCAGGTCAAGCGCGCTCTTTCGATCAAGTCGCGACGCTCGACATGTACTTCCGCTACATCGGGCTGCGTTGTATTGATGTCAAAGATGATGGGCGTTCCGGGTGGCGCGTCGAGAGTCGGTAGACCGAGGAGGAAATGAACGTCGATGCCTTGGACAGTCTGTCCCGCAAGGGCGGGCGCTGCCAAGAGAGCGGGCAGCAAGAACGTGCGCAGCATGATTGCGCGGACAAGGGTAAGGTGAAACGAGTGACGAGGGTGGGTGATGGAAGGAGAAGAGGAGAGGAAGCAGCCGGACGTGCAGTTTTTGATTCCTCTTGCGAGTCGCCGCGTAAAAGAGTGCTCGAGCGGTAGCTTCGGAACTCCGCCAGCAATCAGCCTCGATCGCTTGCACGTTGGAAGCTGGCGGCGTTCGACCTTTGTTGTTGGTCGCGGTCCCCTCTCCGATCGAAGACAGGGTGCGTGCGGTGGGAGCGTGCTGAATCGGCGGCCGGAGTTCCGTCGCCTAGCCAGCGATTGAGCAGTATTCTGCCTGGCATACAGCGAGCTCAGCAACCGTTTGCAGAGCTTGCAGCCGAGAGTTCCCTCGTCTCGATGACAAGCAAGAAAGCAGCGAAGAGCGGATGGAAAGCGCGCGGGCGCGCTAGTCCGCTCGATTTTGGCGGATCGGGCAGATGGAAGCACGCGTTTGGCGTCCTTATGGCGCGTTACTAGCTTTAGACTGGTCGAAAGAGAGGCGCGAGGTCGACGCAGTCGGAGGGAAAGCCGCGAACTCGCTCTTCTGCCCTCCACTGCTCGCTCGGCTGAAACAGCTTGATGTGTCTGAAGCTAACCTTTTCGCGAAGCTTGATCGTGCTGCTGCTCTCCCCGACTAACTCGGCCCCGTCTGCGCCGAGACTTCGGATCTCATCAGCGACTTCCTCCGCCTCGATTCTGCTCAAATCTCGAAGGATCGCCTTGCTGCGCGGCACAATGGTTGGTCTAGGGCCCGCTGCGTGACCCTTGCGCCCGATTCCGATGTCTGCATCTGCTCGAACGGGCCACAAGGAACTCGCGCGACCAGGCGTCAACGAAGACGGCGGATTGCTTGGAGGTACTAGCGGAGAGGAGGTCGGAACACACGACTCGCTGCGGTCACAACTGTGTCGAGCATATCCGCCGCCCCGATATCGCGCCGCTGGAGCCGATCCGGACATTGACCAGAATTTGGTTGCTTTCGACTGAGAAAGACTTGGTGGCCCGGCTTCCCTAATGAAACTTGCGCCCGCTCAACTTGTGTGCATCGAAATGACAACAGAGTTTTGCTACTTCAGACGGATCCCGCGAGCGCCTTGGCAAGATCTGCCTCGCCGAGATCCGCTAGGTACTTCTGCAAGTTTGCTTCGAGCTTCTGGCCAACCTCCCACTCTGGCGCCTCCTTCCTCGCACTGGACGCAAACTCGAGCAAAGCGTCATAGTTTTGCTTGAGGAGGCGCACCTCGTCCGGGATAGAAGCGGGCGTCTTCTTCTGCGCCGCCTTCAGGTTCTGCATGATGGTGTCGACGCGGAGGTACAAGACAGTGTGGGCTAGGAGGCGGTGACACAGTGGCGAATGTAGCATTTCGTGGGAAGGGTCGCTAGACGAGCCGCGATTCCCGCCGGTGAGCGAGTCGTAAGTCGTCGCGAACGTTTCGAGGTACGGCGGATGGGGAGAGTTGGCGGGCAGGGTGCAGTACCAACTTCCGCTCATAGCGCGGACTGCGAGGATAATGTCGAGGTCATCGAGCGAGAGTTGAGCGTTCGGACGATTCGCCTTGACGACGAGATCATCGAGCGATTCCTGTGCGCGCGCAAGAAGTGGTACGGTGAGCAGCCGGGAAACAAATAGCGGAAAACAGCCAAACTCGACTCACCTTGACATCCTTGCCCGTCCCAATCTCACAGATCGTTCGCAGGTCTCTCTGCAACTGCGCCTGGAGGTCCTCTGTAGCTGGTTGGCAGTACCTCCGCCAAGCCTGATCCGCTTCGCGTCGAGAAAACGGCGGCAGGCGGAACGGATGTGCGCCGCGTTTGCCGCATACGATCTTGTGAGCTGGCCAGGTCTGAGTGAGCGCGCGTGTACAAGGTCAGCTCGTTCGTCTGCCCACGGAAGACGCTTCTCGAGACAAGAGAGTCAAATACTAACGAGTTTCTGGTGCTCGGCGCTGCAAAAGTACAGGTCGATGTGCGCCTCGCTGGCGCAGGTCGAGCATCTCAATGTCGAGGGTGTGCCGCAGAGCAGGCAGCTGCCCTTTGCTGCGACGGTCATAGAGCGCGAGATGGAGCTAGTGGTTGTTGATGGGGTGGTGGGGTATCGGACTGATGGGCCAGCGAGCGTTGCGAAGGGGCTGGCTCTTTACTGATTAGCAAGATGCTCTAAGCGTCGAATGGAGCAGCTCACGGCGTCGATAAGCCAACGAGCGAGATGCGTGGGCGCGAAGAAGTTTCGCATTTCACGTGTATCGAAAGAAAATGTCTCATCTCAGCTTCCCCCTAAGATGGCTTCGAGATGATCGATGAGGGGGGTTGCTCTCCCCCTCCCTGCCCTGCCTTGTAACGAGCAGACGCAAGCACGGCTTGGGCGGGAGGGTGAAGAGATCGAGGGGCTGGCAGACGCGGCCTGCGCTTAGAGCGGCTCTCGTTCTCGATGCTGCTGGCGAACCCGTCCAGAGCAGCGGCCTGATCGTTTGGCCACGCGGACGCATAGGGTGCCAAGTGCTGTGCTTACATAGACGAGAGGTCGATCACACGCTTGACTCTCGCTCATGATTGCTGATCGCCCAAGATCTGCACGTGCCGAGGACCCACATTGACCACTCTCGGACCACCGCGGCGCCGAGACTTTCGCCACTTCGCTGTCGCGCGGTCGACTTCGACGCCGCGAACCGCAACTCTACAATCATAGAACCCGAGTGATCGGCATCGAGAGATCATTTCGCCGTGTGGGAAGGTTGGCCAATGATTCCAAGTGCTCGGCGATCGCTGTCGGTTCCTCGTTCTCGAGGAACTTCCGCTTGCTTCGGTGATTCCGTCGCAGCCACTCGAGTGCTTCGCTGCTCCTTATCTCTCCTCGTCTACACATACAAGTCTTCACCTGACAGGGGCCTTCAGCGCCTTACTTCTCGGACGCTTGCGGCACAACCTCTCTCCTGCGAGTCGACACCGCAGCTCGCCCATGCGGCAACGCTCAGTTTCGGAACTACCGCCTCCAGCGACCGCTACGCTTTCGGCTCGACCATGCGCACAGCATTTGCGAGTCGGCATCGCTGCGTGGAAGCGGTCCCTACGCGACGGTTTGCTGCGACCACGAAACGATCGCTGCACTTCGTCTTCCACCTCCTCATCCTCCAGTCCCGACCTCGAAGTCGCTCGTCCGGACAAGCCACCAGCTTCCAGAGTCGCCGAAGTGAGCGAAACTCGCGCTTCCGACGACGATCTCGAACCGGTCGACGTTGTCGTGGTGGACCAGCTCAGGAAGTCTCGGGACGGCGACGGCAACGACACATCCTCACCCGACGGCTCCTCACGCCCTTCGACGTCGACTCAGGCATGTACCGACGATGTCGAGGCAGGACGAGCGTGTCGGAGCGACGCTGGGCGAGCGCATGGAGCTCGGCAACGACTTCGATATGCGTGGCTAGTCGTCTCCGACTTCTTCTCGGTTAGTCTATACCACCCACGGTCCTCATGCGATCGATCGACCACTGACTCTACTGTGACTTCAGCTCTCCTTTGTAGATGCCAAAGCTGAAGCAGGATACCAAAAAGAAGTGCGCCACTCGAGTGCTCTTTCCTCTTGTTGGATTGGCCGTTGACCTCCTTTTCACCCTCCGCAGGCGTGGTACAACCAGAAGGGCGCCCACATCTTTGGCGCGCTGTACTTGACGCTGGTATGGGCAAGTCTGGCTTCACTCGCTCGGATTCGCGGCGGAGGAGATACCTGACTGTGCTCGGCTGTTTCAGATCCTGGTGCTCGCTCTGCTGCCTCGACCCTTATCGACATGGGACAAGGTCCAGCTCTACGCCCTTCAACCCGCTACGACCGTGCCGATGATCCCGCTCACGTTTATGGACTTTCCGCGAAGATGGCCCTGGACGTGGCAGCTGCTCGTCTACCTCTCCGTGTGGCTCTTCGCCTCGGCAAACCCGATCGACATGTACCGCTGCGACTTTTTCATCCCCGACTCGCCCGGATCCTGCGACGGCAAGGATTTCCAGTCGACCCTCTTCTACGCCTCGGCGATGCCGGTCGTCGCTCTCTTCGCTCTTGGTCAAAAGCGAATCTTTCTGGTCCTCTTCATGGCGAGTTGGGTCGCACTCCTCGGCGCGACGATTCTACGGCAGCATCAGCGCTATGCTCAACTTATGGTGAACGGTGAGTTAGCCATCGGAGCGGGTTTTTTTGCGACAGCGGGCGCTGACAGACGCCGCTTCCAGAACTCATCTTCCTCGGGTTCATCACCTTCCTGCATTACCTGCACGAGATGTGCGACCGTCGGATGTACACGATGCGAGCGGAACTCAAGGCGTCGTACCGTGCTCAACAGCGTGCCCAGGTCGGCGAGCGCAAGCAGATCGATGCCCGAGAGCGGTTTACCAATTGTGCGTGCGCCGCTTTGCTTTTCTCTCGAGTGGTAGGACAAGACTGATTCTTCTCGAGTCAACTCGCAGACATTTTCCACGAGGTCCGCGTTCCGCTTAACTCGGCTCTTCTCGCCGTTCAAAATATCAAGAACGCCGCCGCCGATCACGAGGTGCACTCCGAATCGGAATCCGCCGCGGACTTTGTTGCTCTCGACTCGTCGCTGCAGCTCATGACCCAGGTTCTAAATGACGTTCTCGATCACTCGTGCCTCGAACGCGGCGTCTTCTCCTCGGTTCAGCAGCCTTTCTCGCTTCACAAGGTCATGCAGTCGATCGCCATCCCGCTCAAGCTCGAGGCCGTCGCTCGCGGACTCACACTCGACACAGCCTGCGACAAACGCGTCGATGAAGCGGCAGTGCGAGCCGCCTTTCTGGAGGAGGACGCCTCCAGCATTCGCGAAGGCGATGGAATCGTCATCGGCGACGAGGTCCGGTTGCGGCAGATCCTCGGCAACTTGGCCAGCAATGCTTGCAAGTTCACTTCGTCCGGCGGCACGATCGGTCTCAAGACGACTCTGGTCGGCCCGATCGCGGGCGGACTGCCCGTGTTCGGATCGACCGCTCCGATCCAGTCGGGCGAAGATCTCGTCGAGTTGGAGAAGGGCGAGTCGCTCCCGCAGGACGGGCGCACAAAATCCCCAGCGACTAAGCCGATGCTCGTGATCCGGTTCGAAGTCACCGACACCGGCGTCGGTATCCGCTCGAGCGACATGAGCGAGAACCGTCTCTTTTCGCCGTACGTCCAGACTTCCGCCGGTCGCGAGCAGGGCGGCAAGGGAACCGGACTCGGTCTTGCTCTCGTTCGCCAGATTGTCTCACTCATGGGCGGTCGACTCGGCGTTCAGTCACGGGTCGGTCATGGGACGACCGTTTGGGTTGAACTTGCTTTCCCGATCGCCACCGCGGCCGAGGCGACGACACCGAGCACCGAAAGCTCCTTCCGGCGCTCGCTCTTGGTCTCGCCGGGTGTGTCTTCTTCGGCCGCAGCAAGCCATCGCTACGTCGGTATTGCGCCGACTCGTCCGGCTCTCGTCCCGCAGTCGGCTTTCGGTGACCAGCAGGGACGTAACTCTGGAGCATCTTCTCCGCCATTCTCGTCTTCCTCGCCATCGCCCCAGCCGACACCTTCAGTGAAGCCGGTGTTGGCGCCGTCCACGGAATCCGCCGGCGGAGCGACCGGTCCGGCGCCAGAAGCGGAAGCTACTCGCGATACCTCGTCGTCAGTCCCCAAGGCGGACCCGCCAACGGCCCTCTCGATCCCGTCGCCGAATTTGCCAACATCAAGCGCATCCCTTCCAGCCATGTCGCCTCAGAACGGCCTCGCATCGCCGCCTCCGCTCTCGAGCGTCTCCGCATCGCAAGTCTCGCTCACCTCGCCGCGACCTAAGGCAGCTTCAACACCGTCAAAGAAGCTCCATATTGACGGACCGCCGCTCAAGGTTTTGATCGTCGATGACGACATGCTCACGCGTCGCTTGATGAGCCGCATGATGCAACGACTGGGATGTGAAGTCGAGACGGCCGAGAATGGCCGGGTCGCCCTCGACCTGATCGTTCGGCCGCCGCCTCCTACCGCAGCCGACCTGCCCGCTCCTCTCCCAGAAGCCTCATCCGACGAGCTCACGCCTGCGCCGAGCAGCAACCGAAATGTGGACCACGCCGAGCAAGGGGAGGAAGCGATTGGCGAGAAAAGTGAGGGCACGACGACCGGCATGGACGCGTTCCACCATTACGACGTGGTCTTCCTTGACAATCAGATGCCGGTCTGCTCGGGCGTGGAGGTCGTCACCGAGCTCCGCTCGCTCGGGCGCAATGACCTTGTCGTCGGCGTCACGGCCAATGCGCTCAAGTCCGACCAAGAGCAGTACCTCGAAGCGGGAGCGTCCTTCCTCCTGACCAAGCCGGTCAAGGAACCCGACTTTATCCGCTACTTGCGTCTCGCCGACAAGCGCCGCGCTGGGCGTGCCGATCCGGCGCAGCAAGTCCACCGGCAAGCCACGTCGAGCTCGCAGTTCCCTCATTTCCCCGGCGCAGATTCGCAATAGAGTACAGTAGAAAAGAGCCGCAGTAGAATTACATGGTTGTAGGATTAGACGGCATGCATTTGCATTCCAAATCCGTGCCCGGTTTAGCAAATGTGTCGAGGTGCTCCGTGCTTCATCACAAGTCAGCGAGATCGAGCAAGCTCTCTCTCGGCGACACCCAATCGTCCCATCCTCGTTGGGTCGATCAGTCCGTCAAAATACTGCCTTTCTGACTCTCGACCGAGTTCGCTCAAGCCTCCCTCCCCTCCGTTCGCGGCCGCCTTCCGCTTCTTTCCTCTTCTTACCCTCATCGGCACCGCCCAACCCGATCGCTCGTCCGGGCTAAACGCGCTCGACAGAGAGGTGAGCTCCTCGATGGTCATCTGGGATGATTGAGGCACAAAAGAGTGTATCAGGAGATTTCCCTCGCCAGAGGGTGCATCCTTAAAAGGCACGCTTTAGCAGCAAGCGAGTAAACGCACCCGGTCAAACTCGCCCAGTTCCATATGAAACATTCGCTCGATTTGTTGGGCGACAGAGGGTCCGGGCACCGTGCGCATGACCCCCATCTGTCAGCATCGAATAGCCCGAGGACTCTGTACAAGGCAGTCGCCGAGGGTCTAACGAGTTTCTGGTGCTCGGCCGAGCAAAAGTACAGGTCGACGCCAGCTTTTGCACACGCACTGCAGCGCATAGTCGAAGGCGCTCCGCATACGCAACA